>JANHFO010002684.1:111324-134340 GCA_032468095.1 Pareas carinatus
AGAACAGAACAGAACAGAATAGAATAGAATAGAATAGAATAGAATAGAATAGAATAGAATTTATTTATTGGCCAAGTATGTCTGGACACACAAGGAATTTTTTCTCTAGTGTAAATGCTCAATAATTACATACAGGCTACAATTGACAAACTGTGGTTACAATCATAGGGCTATAATTGACAAACAATGGTTACAGTTCTACAATATATTCATTATCATAAAGAACATTCATCATGTCGTGTTCGTATTAGGTGCAGTCATAATCATACAGTATATTCATCATGTCATCCTGTTACCAAGTGCAATCATCATGTCACAAAACGCTTCCTCATGTCACATATCAAAACATTTGTGGCAAAACATGTGTGGCAAACCATCTCGCAAAACACATTCATCGTTCCATACCTTTTTTTTTTGGTTATAGGTTTGAGACAGTCTATATCGAACGGTCATAGAATACTGGTAATCAATCTACAAGTCAAACTAGAACACTAAAGGACACAACTATTGTATACTTTAAGACACAAGCAACAGTTCAAAAGAGGAAACACGCACAAACACACACACACTGTCCTTTATTTGTCGTTCTCACTATCCCCCTCAGAATGACCTTACGTTCTTTGGATTTCCTCAGTTTTCCAGCCAGGGATAAGAGATGTTTAAGGACTTGAGTTAGAAGCTGTCGTTTCTCACCTTCAGCCATGCTCAGTCAGAAAAGAGCAAATGCCCATGTTAAACCAGGATACGCCTTCTTCCCAGTTGTAGCACACCATCTCAGAAGCTTACCTGAAAACTCGGGAGCTGCCTCCAGGAATGCTGGATAACGGGAGAAGCTCACCACGGTTGCAACCAGCCAAAGGCATCCCATCCGCCAAGCTTCAGGCATTGCATAGCCAGCCTCGGTGTAGCTCCAGTGCAATTTGCTGGTCTCTCTCATCTCCTTCTGCTGCTGGAACTAAACACTCCTATTGTCCATTAACAATGAGTCGGTTCTGTACGTAGCTGGCAGCATGTATTTGTGTGTGTGTTTGTGCATGTTTGTGTAGGCCTTTAACCAAAAGAGATCCAGTAAACCTGCGCTGGCTTTAGGCCTCATCAGCCCCCAAATTAAACACCCAACTGATGCTTGTCATTCCACTGGTGTGCACACCTTTCCTTCCTTTGAGTTCGTTATTTTATTTTACTTTATTTTCGCGCATGGGAGAATTTTCCGTAGATCCATAGCCATTCAATTCCCAAGTAGCACAGAAGCCATAACATGGGTTGAAAACAATAAACATCACAATTATAGTGCTACCAGAAGCAGTGGAGGGATCCATATTGTTCCAAACACTTTCCTAAACAGCTGTCTTCCCAACTCTTTGTAAATCCAGCTGAAAAGAAGCAATCAAGATATCCAGGGGAAAACGGTTCTACCTGAGAGAGACCATCAGTGGGAATTAGGTCAGTGATGCCTAACTTTTTAGACATCGAGTTGCGGATAAAGAATCATCTCGTGACATCATTGCCTGGCGCTATTCTCTTTCTGAGCATGCGAATGGCCCTGTGACATCATCACCCAGTGCCGCTGCTCTTTCTAAGCATGTGAAGGGCCCCGTGACATCATCACCTGGCACCACTACTCCTTTCTGAGCATGCCCAGCTCTGGGGTGATGCCAGGGGGACTTGACTTGCGTTCCAGCAGAGAGGGTTCTCCGTGCCCACTGTGGCACACGTGCCATAGATTCGCTATTACTCTTCTAGGTGGTCTCCATAGATCGTGGTCTCTTAGCGTGGAGACCCTTAACAAGACCCTCTTCCAGTTCTTGCCAGATATGCAGATTTGATCCTGAGAAGGGTATCTCAAGGATGTCCAAGATCTGAAACAGGAAAGGCTTTCTGATGACAAAGAGCTGGTTTGATGGCACCCAGAAGCTAACCGGCGTCCAGTGTAGGTCCCATCATAAAATCCTATATTAGTCAAGGGTAATTGCCTGGCCATTATATGCTGCACCAGTTGATACTTGCAAATGGCCTTCAAGAGTAGCTCCATGTAGACCAAGTTGCAATTGTCCAGCTTCAAGACAACAAACACATGTACAACTAGTCCTGTCATGCCTCAGCCTTCGTCCAGGGTTCCTTTGCAAGATGAGGACTCTGATAATGAGTCAGGGGTTGAGGGGCCTTCGGATCTGGCGACTCCACTCATCCGCCCTCCCCCGCAACTGCCTTGCCATAGGCAACGGGGGAGGAAAACGAGCAGCTGGCAGACACTGAGCCAGAAGCTGTCACAGCTGAGGGAGATTTGTTGGATGCGAGGATGCGCAGAAGGATTCGCAGGGAGGAGGCAAGAGAGAATGCTAGCCCATCGATTGGTCATCATCGAGGGCATGGCAGATGGCCCTCATCCTCTGCAGAGGGTTGAAATGAGCCGGGAATCAGGAGCTGCTAGATTCAGCAACTATGGGGATTGTAACTTGTATTTCTGCATCTTGACTCGGCTTTTGAACTTTAGCTAACCCTGACTCAGCTCTCTTCGATCCTAGATAAACTCTGATTCGGCTTTCTTTGGACTCTTTGGATAAACTCTTTTCCTTTGGACTTGGATAAACTCTGTTTGCCTGACTTGAGACTACTCTCTGGATTGGCCTGTTTTGGATTTCGTGATTTTCTGGCTCTTGACCCCCAGACTGTATTGACCACTGTTTGGAGGCCAGATAAAGGAGACCCTTAACCCTTTCCTGGCCCCTTGCTCTATCTAGCCCCTCTGCCCAGAACATCTGCAAGGCTGCCAGGAAAATGAAAGCAAGTGCCAAAGTTGTGGCGCAGCTGGACTTTTGCTCAGTTAGCAATTTTTCATTCACATCATTCAGGATGTGGCAAAACTGGATTAAGGCTGTAATCCTTTTTGTGAACTGAAAGCGGGCAACTTTTGATAAGTTACAATGAATATGTGCATCAACTGAAGCTTATGTATGTTTTTAAAAAGTAATTCTGGTATTTTTTTATTTGTTATTCTGGATATATTTAGATGTAATATACTGCCACAGATGCTCTTTGTGAGAGGAAAAGGTTTAAATTACAGAAGGACATGTGCAACGGGTGTTGTGAAAGGAACACGTTTAATTTGGTATTCTTTAGATGTATGTAGTTTAACTGCAAGAATTACCAGCCAGTAGCAATAACTGTGGCTGAACCTTCTTGGAACTGAGGAGTATGCTGCTGTTAGAGACTGCTCCAATTGAGGAAGCCTCCTGCAGGAAACGTTCACTGGTAATATGTAACTGTAATAAAAATACACATTGGATTTGCTGACTCAGTATCCTGCCATCTGCTTACAAATAAAAGAAATGAGGCACATAAAAGAACATGCTGGGCTGAGACCCAACTCCTGCATTCCCAGAATCCCTTGCAATAATGCTCTGGTATAAACAAAGGAAGCAATGGCTTGACTCTTACTTGTTTGAGAGCGGAATGTTCTGGTATCTCTAACAACTCAATGTGACGTTCCTCTGCTTGACTTATGAAGGCCTCCTTAATGTCTTCGGTAGTACAAAGAGTCTGGGGTACAGGAACAACCTAGAAGAATATTTTCACAGTACTTAGGAATGAAAAAAGGAAGTTAAAAAAGCAATATTCAAAGCAATGTAGGAACTCCATCATTGGGACCAAAGAGGGCCCTCAGCAAAGCTTATCATCATGATGAAAGGCAAATGCCTCTCTTGCAGTCTTAAACTTATGAAAATGAAAGAGAAAAAACACTGGCTGTGGGAGATGAAGTACTGAAGACTTGTTTTTCTTCAGAAGTCCTCAGTTTTCTTGCCTCACTTATACTTTCTGTGGTAGCCAGATGCTGATCAGACTCTGTTTCTGGTCAGCCAGATAGAAACTACCACAATATATCATTAGAAAAACATGGTGGTATAAGCAGAACACTATCTGTGAAGAGGATGCATGGGTAAGGCTATCGATTTACAATAGTTTGTTTGGGGACTGTTCAAAGCTACAACAGCACCGAAAAGCGACTTATGGCCATTTTTCAGTTATGACCATTGCAGCATCCGTATGGTCACATGATTTACATTCAGATGTTTGGCAATTGATTCCTATTTATGACAGTGGCAGTGTCCCAGAGTTATGTGATCTCCTTTTGCGACCTTCTGACAAGCAAAGTCAATGGGGAAACCAGATTCACTTAAAAAGTGTGTTATTAATTTAACAAGTGCAGTGATTCACTTAACAAATGTATCACAATGGGACAAGACTCACTTAACAAATTTCTCACTTAGCAACGTAAGTGTTGGGCTCAGTTGTGGTGGTAATTTGAGGACTACCTGTATTGAAGAAAGGAAGGGTATTCCATGATTCTCACTGCTATTAAAACCATCAAATCGCACCCAAAATATTCAGAAATGCCCATTGAGTGTTGTTTTTAAAAACATCCTGCAAAGACAAGAGGTGCCTCACCTGGAGCTGGAGGTGTTGACTCCTGTAATTCCTTTCATAAATCACACACCTTTTCCCTTTGGCTTTGAAGAATTTTTTCAGCACCGACTTGTACTGATCAACCTCTTCCACTGCTTCTGAAGCAAGCTCGACCATTGACTGATAGTGTCCAATGGGCAGAATAAGGACATGATCGGGTGACAGGCCCCCTTTGGCAAGGGCAAGGTAGCACTAGGAAAAGGGCCCAAGAAACAGTGATGAGAATCATTGGCTCTCCCTAGCCAATCTCTTCATGCTATTCATGTTAAACTGATAGGAACAGTATTGACATTCTGAAATGTTATATTGTCCAAATCTTTCAACTCACCAAGAAACAAAAGTTACAGCCAGAGAAAACTACTAAAAAGTCATTATTAGGAGTTTTTATACCACTTTATTGGCAAAAGAGCCAGAGAGAAAACTTATTAATGCTAAATGCAATGAAGATTTTGCAGGATGTTGCCAAACAATAACCAAAGAATTGTGAAAAAAGAGAGATTGTCAGCATATGTTTAATAGTGACAGAAACATGTATTATGAATAACTTTTATGAATGAAAAACAAGTACTCTGTTTCACATCAGTCTGATGAATGAACAATATTTGAAAGAGCTGCTACTGATCTTCTATCTACATCACCAACGAAGTCCAAATCTACTATATATTTTGAGTATCTTATATTATATATAATTCAGTCCTCGCATCTTTAAAGCATAGATATTGGAAAATTAGATTCTTACATGACTACCAATGGTCACCACTAAATGCTTCTCAACATCTGGGCTGGCAAGGCAAAACCAGCAGGCAGCTGTCGGCAATGCTTTAAAATCAGAGGAAATAGGTATCAGAAACTCAACAGTGACTTAAAACAGGACATCATCAATGATTTCTGCAAGGAAGATATTTAGAGCTCCTTGAAGACTAAGAGGGGTCCAATAGGTCTGCTTCCCTTCTTTTTCTACTCTGCTGCAATTAAGTAAAATGCTTTAATGCATGTTCTGCTAGATAATATCTCTCAACACAGCCAAGAGTTTGTCTCCATTGGTTTGTCTCAATAAGACCAATAAAATCAATGTCTTTTATCAATACAGTGAGGCAAGTCCTTTTGGACTTTCCCAAATATCCTAGTTGTTTTGTGCCAATGTATTAAATCTGCTGATCCTCCTGAACAGTCTCAAAACAAATATCGAAATGTTTTACTCTTAAGAATACACATGCGATTCCTACACTAATTTATAAAAATAAAAACTATGTAGTTAACCTCAATTTAGGCCAATTTGTAGCCTGGTGCTCTTCCTTGATCAATATTTAAAGGATAAAGAATCTGGCACTCACGGGCCTTGAAAGGTGACCGCTTAGGCGGCTGTCTCTCTTCTCCTTTCATAGGTCGTTTCTTTCCTTTAGGCTTGCTGCTTAAATCGAAAAAAAATTGGCTAACAGGTTCCTCCTGAGGAAGCAAAGCAAATTTGGCTGTTAGGGCAGAGAACATATCCAGAAATATTTGTTTTCATGTATATTTCAGTTTGACATAGTACGCATCTGGATTAAAGCTCTTTGAAAAGCAGCTGGAACATGAGGAGTCCCTCATACAAAATAAATGTGTGTGTCTCTGTGTGAAAACAAACAAACCAGAATGAGTGTCACTTTTTATTTCTAAGGAATACTATAAACTCAGAATTTTAAAGGAAATTTGGAAAACTGCCTAACTAATCAAAAAGGAGAGAAAATTAGTACTTGCTACCTACAAGAAAGGAAATGGAAAAGTGTGTGTGGCTTGTGCTGATGCATCCATGGTCGTAGATCTATTTCAAATGTTGCAGGATCCTACAAATGTCCAGCCAAAGTAGACATGACTCACTTAAAGGAAGTTGTGCGCTTCTATCTAAGAGGATGATACCAGAACTGGAGCCCATTCATTCGAGGAAGTGGCAGTGTGAAGCTATTCAGAACTGCGTAACAAGTCCAGCTGAATGCTGAAGCCCTTTACCTTTGTATTTGGTAACTGATATGCAAAACTTTCTCCATCCCCAGGTTTTCGGAATGGGTTCTCGGTGGTATCTTGAGGCTGTTTGATGAGTTCTGTAGGATCCATTGAACTCATTGGAAGAATGCTGAACGCGTAGAGATACTGAGAGAAAGGAATCACAAAAAAAGAACAGAGCTACAGCAGAAAACCTGCAGGGCATCATTTAACGTTTAAGCATTTTCTAAGAATAGAGGATTGAGGTATGCATTTTCTCACCCAAACAATGAGAATTGTGTGTTATCACAACATGGCTCTTGTAACAAAGTTCCTCACAAGATGTAGACACACACACACATCAAAAGGGCCAGCAGCAGATAGTATCAACAGAAGGAGCTGTATTTATCTGCACACTGACATAAGGCATATATGGTCTATTTGGGTTTGGCTTAGCAGGTTGCATGAATCAAGACCATTGCAACTGGCAAGCAAAATCAGGAAACACAAGCAAAATGAGGGAAGCAGCAAAGTGTTAGAGGCAGGTGACAGGCCACAAAGCAGACTTGGGGAACTCCAAGAGAGACCAAAAAGTGAGGCTGACAGGAAGCGATTGATAGGGAATGTTCCTACTGGCCAAGCCAAGCATACAGCCTTTTGTGAGCCGAGCCTCCGTATATTTCCAATATGCTCCGAAAACTACTGCATGAACTTGTGGGTTTTGGGATCTGTGAGAGAAAATATATGAAGGCCAATAAGCAATTTAAAAAAGGAAATTAGCAGTTAAAGAGGAACCTCATTCTGCAATGCAAAACATCAAATGTAATGCAAATTATGAGCCTGCTTTAATTGAGATAGTTATTGTAGTCAAATTTCTTGACCAAAATTAAACTACTGTTAAGAGAAGAAACATGGTCAGCTTGAATACAACCTGGTTATTCCTCTGCTGAGTTCATGTATGAAAAGGGAAAAAAAGGTCTATGTTCACCTTTCTCTTGTTGGTGTTGCCAACATTGGCCAGAGCTATGAATCTGCTGACATGTTGTGTAGTTTCTTGAAGAACAGCATGGTTTCTATAGAAAGAATTTTGCAAAATTTTAGAAAACATCCCCTGATCTGGAAGATGTTCAATTGCCTCTAAGAAGAAAGAAGGAACAATTTTTTCAAAAACATTTACTTTGTTTCTGGAAATTTCAGTCTGTATCATATTAGAATTAGAATTTATTGACCAAGTGTGTCTGGACACACAAGGAATTTGTCTCCGGTGTACATGGTCTCAATGTACATACAAGCTACAATTGATAAATTGTGATTATAATCATAAAATACATTCACAATCATACGGTATTCATCATGTCATCATGTTATAAAGTACAATCATGTCACAAAACACTTTCATCATGTCATATGATACATTTTTGTGATAGACTTAGAACAGTCAAAGAAATACTAATAAGCAATCTACAAATCAAACTAGGATACCAAATGAAACAACTATTATATATTATAAGATGTAAGCAATATATTCCATGCGCAACATGAATGCCAGATAAAATTATCAACTTAGTTTAACAAATTCCATAAAAAGTTGTTTATAGGAATAAGCTACTTCCCTCTAAGAATGGTCAGTAGGACTATAAAATATTACCATTTATAATGACTATATATTATCTTCAATATCAGAGGCAGTTACATGCCAAATGCCTGAGTTATTACTGCAAGCCTGCTGGCTGTTGTTCTAACCTTGCTTGTGGGTTTTCTATAGATAATTACAGGCACTCCATAACTTACAACCACTCATTTAATGACATGTGAAGTGACAATAGCATTGAAAAAATGAGTCCTTGCACTTAAAACTGTTGTAGCATTCCCCAGGTATGTGGTCAAAATTCAGGCACTTAGCAACTGCTACATGACAGTAATAGCAACTTGGGGTCATATGGTTGTCATCTGCAACCATACTAGCTAGTTTCTGACAAGCAAAGACATTGGGAGAAGCCATATTTGTTTAATGACTGCATGATTCACACAACTGCAGTGAGTCACTTAAAAACTGTAGCAAAAAGTGCCGTGCTTACTAATCAAAATTCTGGTTCCAATTGTGGTCATATGTTGAGCAGTACCTGTAATTCCCACTGTGGGAACAGAATATGCAATTGGCTTTTATTTGATATAGCACAGCTCTTTTCGTGCTTTTATATTTATGCAAATCACTGCACTAACAAACCTAGTGAAGCAACTTTACTGCAGTTTTAGAAATGGGTTTACTGTAAACAGTACTTATTACTCAAGGATTCACATACCTATAAGGAAGCCTTTCATAATTGATTTTCTGAAGACCCGCAAAATGGTACCTGGGTTTTAAACTTGCAGCTAGGAAAGATACTAATTCTGAACCACATTTCTTAGAGTTCACATCTCCCTGTAAAAAAAGTCACACGCAAATATTTAAGTTTTATTCACTGTGAATTTATATATATAAATTGTATCAATAATGCCTCTATAGTCTAAATAAATAAATAACAATTTATTAAACTGACACTGTCTGATTCTGGGTGGCTCACAATAGTCAATCAAAGAAATTACACTCAGATCAATAAAACATAAAAGATAAAGCCAGTTTGGTGTAGTGGTTAAGGTGCTAGCCTACAAACCAGGGGAGTTCTATGCTCCCTTAGGCAAGAAAGTCAGTTGGGTGATTCTTGGTTAGTCACTCTTTCTTAATCCTCTTTTCCTCACAATCCTGTTGTGAGGAAAAAAGGAGGCAAGAGAATTAGGTATGCTGGTTGCCTTGAGTTTGCTTATATTTATATACTGTACACAGAGAGAGCACGAGAGAGAGAGGGGAGGGAGAAATAGAATAAAAATCTAATAATAAGATTGCAAGCACGATATACTGAGGGATCTCGCTCTCCTTAACAAAGCTTGGGTGAAAAGCTAGGTCTTCCCAGCTCTTCTAAATAACATCAGAGTAGGTACTGGATTTATAAGAAGGAAAAAAAAGCTCTCTTAAAAATTCCTATAAATGAGAAGATTAATAGTTTCCCTATACCCTTGTGCCTGATTTGTATTTTGTATTCTTTTATTTTACCATGCGTTAATACATTTTATTGTTTCATTGTTTACAGTTTAGTCAGCTTTTTCTTCTAAGCTAATGTTAAAGGTCAGTTACATTCACTGCCAATCTGGTACATTCCAGCTGCAGACTATGAGTCTTTGCGGAAGGCAAAAATTCTACCACACAATTCCTTTTCATTTCCAATGTACTACTTACTGGGCTGTTGCCAAAGGTCTCTACCCCCTTGGGCCAACAAGAGGTGAGCAAGATGTCTACACCTTTGAATTCTGAAGTGGATTGCAAGGAAGTCTTGAGATCAAATACATCCTTAGGATTAAAACAATGTGCAGGAGCTGGATCCACTGTGCATTCAGCTCCACTGAGATAAGCAATCTGAAGTCCTGAAGCTCCGCTGAAGACACCTCTACGTCCTATGCATATAATGGAACATGATTCACCCAGAGAATTTGTAGGAAACATGCTTTAACAGTGGTTTCAGATCTTATATATTATACACTCAAATATCAAGAATATATAGTTTTAAACCAGTGGTTCCCCAACCTTTTTGGCACCAGGGACTGGTTTCTGTAGTGGCGCAAAGCTGTGGTGGCGCAGTGGTTAGAGTGCAGTACTGCATTCTACTTCTGTTAATAGTCGCCTGCCAGTGAGTTCAGCAGTTCGAGTCCCACTAGCTCAAGGTTGACTCAGTCTTCCATCCATCCGAGGTCAGTCAAATGAGGACCCAGATTGTTGGGGGCAATATGCTGATTTCTGTAAACCGCTTAGAGAAGGCTATAAAGCACTGGTCTGTGGGCCGCCAACTGGTCTGCGCAGCTGGACGCAAACCAAAGGCACACCAAGTAGGAGGCGGGGCAGGAGGCTAGCGGCACAGAAGCCACCCAGCACAAAGGCTCCCTGCCAGCCTGCAACCGACCCTTGACTCCTGGGCTCTGTGTCCTACCCCTTCCCGGTCTCCCTCTCCCAGCACCCCACCCCATCTTGCAGTCCATCGCACAGCCCGCAAACCAAACCTGCCTGCAACCGGGGAGGGGACAAGCCACCCCTCCCCCCAAGCGCTGCATCTCCAAGGGAATCCCTCTCACCTGCATACCCTCCAGTGCCACCAAGCCTGTGCAAGGTCGAGTCGGCCTGGCCTTACCTCTTCTTTGGAATGACCGTCTCAGCACACACACACACACAACTACTATGTATTTTAATTGATAGATGAATATCTCTGCTGCATGCTACAAGATTTGAATTGCCAAAGACACATGTGAATGTGCCAATGGTTAGATTCACACATCTTTGAACTGTCTTGTGCTCTGGCTTAGTATAATATATAAATTCAGTGTTGTGTCATTCAATCTAGCACACATAAAATGTCAAACAGAGAAAAGACTGAATAAGTATCACATTTTTTTTTCTTAAGAACAAATCGGAGTTACAAGATTAGATGAACCTAAGCCTTACTTCCATCTCCATACTGAACTCAAAAAAGGGGTGCCAGTCAAACATGGAAGAACATAAAAATGTTACACCTGTTTTGTGAGCTGCATTAGTACCAATTTGTTTCCAGATCGAATGAAAGGTACCTTTTGACTTTTAAAGCCCTACATGGCATGGAGACGGGTTACTTGAAGCACTACCTCTCTGATTACATCTCTCTGTTCCACCAGATCCAGCAAAGAGGGCCTGTTGTGGGTCCTATTGATTAGAGTGTTTCATTTGATGGGCCTTTTTGGCTGTAGCCCCCACTTTATGGAACATCCCTTCTCCTGAAGTGAGGCTGCCTTCATCCCTTTTAGCTTTGTGGGGGTCCCTCAAGACCTGGCTGTGTCAGTAGGCTTGAGGACCCTGAAGGGCTGACAAAATATTGACATGGTTTCTGGTTAAATAACAGTTCCTCTATGCCTAATATTTTTTATTCTATTTGTGCCTTTTAGAATTTTTAAAGGTTTTTTTAGTATTAATATTAATGTTAATTTGTATATTTTGTTTTTCACTTTGTTGTATGCGACACATAATTGATTGTGAGATGGTCACTATAAAAACATGAATGAATAAATTAAAAAAAATGTATTTTCTTCCCTGCAGTTTCCAAGGAGTGGACAGATGCCAGCAGTTTTCCAAACTCCAAATATAAGTTAGCAAAACTACAATGAATAGATGTCTCTGTTTGGGGGAAATGGGGAAGCAATTGTGGATATCTCAGAAAGTTCACATTCTGAGGTTTAAAAAGGGGCATTATTCAAAGAGGAAGTTAGTCAAAAATAGTCCCAGCAGCAATCACCTCTTTTTTTTGCCTCCTAGGGGCTTAAGAAGAATCAGATGAGCTAGTGCTCAGCTAGGCCTAGCAAATGGCTGCCACATTACCATAAGCTTTCGTGGGTATCTTGGAGAAGGCAGAAATTTCAACTTTACTTGTTTCACATTTCTATCCCCAAACGTAACCCATAAAAATAAAATTTCACGTTACCTAGATAAGTAATGTTCTCAGCCAGTTCACATCCACTGACATCAGGAAAATAATGCACTGTTTCATCATTATTGGCACCCAATACATATGTCTGTATAGGAGCTAAAGAAGAACCCCCCAAAGTACAATTAAAGTCAAAAAAATCCGACAAATGTATTCTATTTAGTATGAGCAAAATGTTTTAAGTCAAAGTTCAACTTTACATGACATTAATTCCTTATCATTCCAGGATATGCTGTAGTAAAACAATAAGAAAGAATCTTTGTGCTTCATGCAAACAATAATGAGGATTTCCTGTTATCTGCTACTTAAAAGCATCCTTAGTATTTTTGAACAGTAGCACAAAAGAAAAATATAACTACTGTATAATTCTGTTCACTACAAATATATATGGCTTCTATTTTAAAAGATTTTTCTCTATTTTTCGTGGGGCACAGAAGTCAACTGATGTTTCATTTCCAGCAAGTGCAGCAATCTGTTGTTTTATGTGACTCTCCAATATAGTCACAATTTTGCCTGAACCAAACTGAAACATTTCTACTTTTGAGATTACATATACTCTGTGAGTTTCTGAATAAGTAACTTAATAACAAAAATTGTAGTTATACATGTGGAATGTTATGTTATACATGTTACACTAGAGTAATAAAATGTTTATTTTTATATGAAAACCAGAAGTATGCATATTTAATTTGTTATCAAAGTATCAGTACAAGTAGGGAATAGAAGAGAAATATTTTGGTTCACAAAGGTGGGGGAAAGCATCTTAGTCCAACAAAAATTATAGAAATGCTAAGACAATTTGTCTGAAATGGCACTGATGCACAAGTACCAATATTTTTCTTTGTCAAATTTCTTATGGTAAAGAATTTTCATTCATTATAGAAGAATCAGCAAGCCACTTTCCTCAAGTGTTACAGTCTAGACATAGGCTAATCATGTAAGTAAAAATGAGGTCTAAGCTGCAATGACAGGTTTGTGAAAAACATTCCACTACACAACCAACCATCATAGTTGCAAAGGAAAACAGGTCTGGCTGGACAGTTACTTTCCTTACCTTTTTTTGCTCCTGTTTGATAATCTTTCCATTCTGAGTCTTGAGCAGAGCCAAAGAAGTTTCCAACACACAAAAGGAGCTGTAAGAACATTTCATACAATTTTACAACACTGATTGGAATAACCAAAAGAGATGCATCAAGGGCAAAATACCGCATATTTAAAGTGCTCCCTGATCTATACATTTGTCTGTTCAATCTGAGATACCATAATGGCCTTTCAGCAAGACTATTTAAGTGTAGTAGTTATTTATCAAAACTATTCAGTTGAATTTTAGAAAAGACCTACTGTACACATTTATTTCAATATTCTCACTTTCAAGAAAGATATAAAAAATTCACTTCTTAGCAATTTTAGCTAATAATTAATAATAATAAGCTAATCAAGAGTTCAGCTAAGGAAATAACTTGAAAAATCTATATGGATAAAATGCCAATGATTTTTTTTTTTGTAAAATAGTTTAAAAACTATTGATATCATGATTAGCAAGTGGTTTTCATCAGCTACATGAAATGTCAGTTTTGGAACTGTATCCCACCGTATCATTCCATTAGTGGAATTGCCACTGGTGGTACAACAAGTTTTACCTCCTCTATGCAACTTCTCAGATTCTTTAGAATAAACGAAGTGGTGATGGTCTGGAAAAAGAAGAGAATCTAATGCTGACATAAAAAATGAATTGATGCCTCATTTGGCAGGTACTGATACAGACTGGAAGGACTATGTAACATTGAGGTATGTTTCATTCTGACGCTTCAGTGCTTCGCGACGTTATCCTATGGAGGCAAACTTACATCAAATGCTCCACTTTTCTTCTGAACAGCTTGAACTCTGGAATATAAAGCTTCAAATCTTCCTTCTACATCTCCACAGGCCAACCTAAGGAAAGAAACAAGCACATCTCAAGCAGAGAAAGAGCCCCTTGTATTAACAATCTAACGCACGGCACCCTGGGGGTAAAATAATATAAAAAAACTACTGATAAAAGGATTCTTAGGTTGCTATTTTGAAGAAATGCAGTGACATGAGCCAGAGAACTCATGAAACATCTCCATTCCGCAGGTAAAGCATGGGATCCTCCATCTTTAATAACTTCAAATGAAGAGGTTTGGCTCTCATGTTCCAGAATCACATCATTCGCCCACAAAGCAGGCTTGGTTGCTTGCAGCAGGAGCAGCCAAAGGTTTTACGTCAGTTTTCGAGCACCAAATGGAGACCAAACTTGGGATTTTTTGACTGCAGAACAGAAGCACTGCTAAAACCTCGCTCTTTGCGGTCTTTTTTTTTTAATTCCCATTTTTTTAAAAATTCCCGTTAAGACCTGGGGTTTGATTTCTATCCTCCCCATTTTATAAAGTAAAGGGGCCTATTGGCCAACCCTCTTCTTCTCCCCGCCACCCTCGCCCTTTTCCTCACAGGCGCAAAGGCTTCTCCGGCGCCATCGCAACCGCGGCGCCTCGCGAGCACTTCCGGCCGCCTCCTCCGGGCTGTGCCACAAGCAAACTGCTCCGCCGGAAGCGCGAAGGACGCGAGCGGAGGCGGGAGGCTCCGTTCCGTTCCGTTAGATGCGGCGGCAGGAGAGGCCTCGGGGTGGCGGTGGCAGCGGGGCCGCTTGCGGGGTGTGAGCGGCGTGAGGATGCCTGGAAGCGGCGGCGAGGTTCCGACCAGGAGCCGGAGGCGCGGGTCGGCGATTTCAGTTGCCGTGACGGCCGGCCTGTTGCTGCTGCTGGTGCTCTGGGTCTCGGTGCACAGGGTGGAGGAGGGACACATGGCGGTCTACTACAGGTGAGTCCGGGCGACGGGGTCTCTCGTGCGGCTTGGGTCCCCCTCTTCCCATCCCGAGAAGCCTCCTTCCTTCCTTCCCCGGGCAGGCGGTAGAAACCCCTCAGTGGAGCGGGGGTGCCGGTCTCGCTCTGCGTCGCGCAGTACAGGTCGTCCTTAACTTACGACCACCGCCGAGCCTAACATATTTGCTGTCAAGTGAGAATTTTTTTAAAAAAGTGAATTGGCCCCCATTTTACGACTTTCCTTGCCGCGTTTGTTAAGTGAATCGCTGACATTTTTAAATGAGTCAACACAGTTGTTGTGAAGTGAATCTGGCATCCCCCCCCCCAATTGTCTTTGCTTGTCAGAAGGTGGCAAAAGGTGCAAACTACGACCCGCGGGGCACCGCAACCGTCATAAATATGAACTAGTTTTCAAGCATCCAAATGTAAATCACGTGACCATGGGGAGGCTGCCCTGGTCCTTAGTCTGAAAAATGGTCATATGTCACTTTTTTCAATGCCGTTCTAACGGCCACTAAATGAATTGTTGCAAGTCAGGGTCTACTGCACTCGACCATCTGCCCTGATTTGAACCCTTTTTCTGAGCAAGCAGAAGGCACTCCCTACCCCATTTTAGTTTTTCTCATGGTGTTAGGATTGCAACTTCTGACACCAACCTCGCCCTTGTGATTCAGAGAGTGTGTGTGTGTGTAGTGGTGCTTGGTCCAGGGGTTTGCTTAATTGCACTTTTTAAGTAACTTCAATTGGTTATATTCACAGCCCTGTTGATCCACGGTTAACAAAACACGTGGTAACTTGTAATGACGCATGAACCCAGAGTGTTGTGATCCCAAATACTTGTGTATGGTCTAAGGTGTAGAAAGGTGGTCCCTGATCAGGATTCCCAACTTTAGCCATTTTAAGATGTTTGGATTTCAACTCCCAGAATAGGAGGTGTTCCGGGAGTTGAAGTTCACACACCTTAAAATGGCTACGGTTGGGAAATCCTCTATTTGTTCAAGCAGGACTCCACCCATCAACACATCTCAGAAATAAAGGTCAGCTATCCTGTTTTGTTCCTGAATAGGTGTGAATCAACATTTGCACTCTCATTTTTGTTTTACCCTGCTCCTGGAAAGGTGTAGAACCAGACTAAGTTGGCTGCATGCAGAAAGCAACCTGTAAATGTTGAGTGCCTGTAAATTTGCATCTCTACCTCTAATCTTCAACTATCGGCCAATAAACCAGTGGAATGGCTTGTCTTCAGAAGTTATGAGTGCTCCATCCCTGGAGGCTTTTAAAAAGAGACTGGACAGCCATTTGTCTGAAATCTTATAGAGTCCCCTGCTAGAGTGGAAGGTTGGAGTAGAAGACCTCCAAGGTCCCTTCCAACTCTGCTATTCTGTTGTGTTCAGAACTACCCAAGTATGGTGTTAGGAACGTGAGTTGGACTAGGGAAACAAATGCTTGCTGTGGCTGTTTTCTTAAAAAAGAAAGTTGTCCTCTCTGACCTCAGCTCATGTTTATTTGCTTTCCTTTTTGTATATCATTTATTGTAGGGGAGGTGCACTGCTCTCTACCCTGAGTCGACCAGGCTATCACATCATGCTCCCAATTCTCACATCTTACAGAACAGTACAGGTTTGTGTAACTGCCTTGGATGGAAAAGAGCAGAGGGAGGGGAAAACAGGCTTGATAATAAAAGGACTGCATTTGTCTTTCATACACCATACAGATAACGTCAGGGCAGAATCCAGTGCATGTTTTGATACTTGCTATTGTAGCCTGCCGCTGCTAAAAATCCACCACAGGTTAATATGTTACTAGAAGTAGGCAATGTCGCAGTACAGATAAATACTTATAAATCAGCTTATGCCTCTCATTTGCATGCTTGATCTCGATCTGTTGCTTAAAGATTAGGATTGAAGATAGGGAGGAAGAAAAAATACCAATTTAGCAAGTTCCTTATTAGCAATTCCCCTGTTTCCCTGGATTAAATGATGCGTTGAAAGGACTTGTATAACATCTAAGAGGGAGGAGTGATAACTTGATTTATACCTAGTCACTAAGTGACTGATTGAAGTTACAACTGACCCTAAAGAAGGGGTCATTAGTCCAAAGTTCTGACGAATTTGGCAATACAGCCACATTTACAGCTTTACGCAATGTCCCGTGGCCACATGTTGCAATGGTTTTGGCAAAATACTGACAGTTCCAGTTTTCAGCAAAATCATAACCTTAGCGAACCATTGGTTCACGTGATGACTGTGGCAATAGCTTTACAACCACTGTGTTTCCTTTATGATTGCCACATTTGCTTAATTTGTGACCATTGCAAAAATCCTAAAATTGGATTGGTCACATGATGACTGTTTTACAACTGTAACAACATATGGCTGTAACAGGCAGTCTCCATTGTCGATGACTAGCTATATTAAGGTTGCAATTATCTGTCAAGGATTAACTGTAGTAAAGCTGTAATTATCTGGTGAAAAGAAGGGCAGAAGTCACTAATTTTTTAACTTTAAATTTTTCCTGTTCAGTCTTGTCTTTTATTCTATAGGGAAAAAAAATATCTTAATACAAATTTTAAAACAATTCCCACCACCTTAGTATCTTGATCTCAATCTCATGCCAAAAATGATCTGCAATTCCTGCTAGATATTGGAGGTGATGGTGAGAGCACTTGTAATTCTGTGGAACTGAAGTTTTGGAAGTTGTTTCTCAGAAAAAAAACAGAATGTTTGTGAAAGTTAGATTTGTTTCCAAAGTGTCAACAATAACTGTAGTAACTGTTACATTCTGCAATGTCTTTGCTGATCAATTTTGTGTTCTTTTTTCCAGACAACATTGCAGACAGATGAAGTGAAAAATGTGCCTTGTGGGACAAGGTATGTTGTCTTTTTGTAGTTCGTATTGTGTTTCTGGTCTAGTTGGGAAACACACCACTAAGATGTATAGTAGAATGGTTGAGCCACAGGGTGGAAGAAGAGAAGGTGTTAAATCTTCTCTTGGATAAAAATGGAAAAAAGGAAGTAATTTTTATAATGCAACCTTCTTATTGAACAGCTCTGAGGTGTATGATTAGAGGTTTTAGCCTGCCTTCTGAAGATCAATCTCACAAAGATAAACAAAAACTCTGCAGAAGTTAGAGGAACATAGTTTATAATCTTGATTTTGTGGACTGACTGTATTGCTACCAAAGATGTTGTCTTGTCAGAAAAGCACACGCTGGATAGTTTTTAACCATGCAAATATGTATGTGCAATGAAGGAAGAGCTTTCTCCTTATCTTCTTGCAGTGGTGGTGTCATGATCTATATTGACCGAATTGAGGTGGTGAATGTGCTGGCACCATATGCAGGTATTTTCCTTTTCCCCTTTAACAGAAAACAAACGCTTAGAGGAAAGAGAGCCAGAACTTTTGGGGTGCCTCAAGTTTGGGAGGGGAGCTTCAAAGCAGGATCAGTGCTGGGAAGATGGAAGGTAGGCAAGCACATGGTAGAAATAGGAAAGGAAGCTATGAAGTTTATTGCTCCTAAAACCATCGTTGACTTGTTATTGTTTGATATGACAGTTGGTTCATAAAATATTTCTGGACCGCTAATTTGGGAAATGCTGGAAGTTGTTATAATATCAACAAAATCAGTATTGTTTGAACAAATGTCCAAAATTTGTTATATGTTGGGGTGGACTTATAAATAAAGTATTATAAACAAATCTGGAAGATACCAGAATGGATTGAGGCATTTTACTGTAAAACCCTGCATGTCTTGTGTGTGCGTGCATGTGTGCTTAGTGACTATCCTGTAATTGTAGGAGTCTTTTGATGGCATTTGTAGAGGGAGATATGATGAGAGAGGGACTGGATCATTTCTATGGAGGGATTTGTCTCTTACATTGAGCCCCCCTTCCCCACATCTACATGTTCTGAGCCCAAGTTTCAGGTTACCAGATTCTTAGTGTCTCTGGGCTCCTGCTACTTCTGCTTAATGTTAGGTTGGCTTGTAATGTCCTTCCTCATCCATGAGAGAGTCATCATAGTGGTAATTACCAAATCTGGTTGGACACAGTGTTGCTCCTTTCTTGGAAATGTAAAGTTGGATACAGGTTAAGGGAGCAGGTGAGATTGCTGCTGGTGCACCAAACTCTCTGCTGCCTAGCAAGTTTTTTGTCTGAACTACTTAATGTTATTGCCCAGATGGTGAATAAATCTTCTCTAGACTGATAGTTCTGGAGAATTTCAACCTAAAGTGTCCTGTCCCAGATTATCCGGGACCTGACTCGCATAGGTTGTTACGTATTTGATTTGGTTTTTATCATGGGGCAGAGGTGACGTGATCTGAAGTGGGTGACAATGTATTTGTTCCTTGTCATAGCTGGAAGACTCTCTGGTGCAGCTTTCTGGTGTTGGCCCCCTCTTTCTGCAGAATGGATTATCAAATTGCACTGCCCCTAGTTCCAAGTGATGCCTGTTTCCCAGAGGGCACTTGAGGAATTCCTTGAGTCTCTGGTAGACAGTTTGGATCAGATCTCAATTGCTTTCTGAAATGAAGGTGCATCAGTGGCTTTGGATAGAATGGCACTTGAGTGATTTCATGCTGTCCCTTGGTTTTCCGAGGAGGTAAAGCATCAGAAAAGGTGTTTATAGAGTGTCAAGGTGGAAGAATGAAGACTCAGTCCTACCAATTATGTGTACAAGCTTGGGTCTGTACTACAAAAATAAAGGCATGGTTATTTTTCTGCCCTCAATGCATGTGCAGAATCCTACCTGCCAACCTTTTTTTCAGGAAACCCAAACTCTTATGAAATTTGGGAGACAGGAAGAATGTCTCAAAAGATCATTGTGAGGAGTCTTTCATGACTCAGCATGTGGTTACCCAAGGAATCATTTTGGTGGATTGGATTCTGAATGACTTGGTTCACTCCAGATCTTGGCTTCCTCATCTTATGGAATCTAGGTGACATATAGCACACTTCCTGAGATTATATATGCCCCCCCATCTCATTGCCTGTTCTGTAAAACCTGGCTCACTCAACAGGTCCCAGAGTAGAGCAGAATAACTTACTCCCTGATGGTGGTCCTTGACATGTGCCATATATTCCTTCAGTGGCAGTGGTTGCCTTTTATTATTTTAGTTGTTATTTTGACTTGGTGTTGTAATTTGTGTTGTGTAAGCTGCGTAGTCACTGTGATTGAGGTGGCACATAACTGACAAGTAAATTGGCATTCCCTTTCCTAGTTTACGACATTGTGAGGAATTTTACTGCCGATTATGACAAAGCACTCATCTTCAATAAGATCCATCATGAGCTCAACCAGTTTTGCAGCATCCACACTTTGCAGGAGGTGTACATTGAGCTCTTTGGTAAGTATTGCTCTGTCCTGGCTATAGTGCTTCCCACAGAGTGTCTCTGACATTTGGGACATGGAGACACTTTGTTGTTTCCCAGCAATCCTCATTATTGATCGTTCCATTACCTGGAGTTTCATATATTTATGACTGATAAATACAAACAAGACCTTGCTATTCATGTTGAAGGTTTTTGAGTATCTGTGGTTGTCTGTTTTATGTGCTTTCACAAAGGAGGATGGGGCTTTCCACAAACAGATAGGCCTTGACTTACAGCAATTGGGACTAAAATTTCCATTGCAAAGTGATGCAATTTTAAATTGCTTAGCAATGGCAGTCTCGACTGTCATTAACTGAATCCCATGGTGGTTAAGTGAAGGAACGTCTTTTCAGCTTCCCACAAGGAGTGGGGAAGCTGGTAGGAAGTTGTAAGTTCCAGGCCGGTAGGCAGGTAAGTGCTTCCTCCTGGATAGAGGTGGGAATGAGGGTGTGCGTGAGATGCATGGTATAGGTCAAGGAAAGTTTGCGAGGAAGTCCAGCAGTGCACAAATGGCCAGTACAACCTAAATGTAGAGGGGCTGGGTATGTGTGTATGTGCAGCTGGGGCAGTCCGATCCCAGCAATTTGTTATTAAACCTATTTAAAATATGTTTTTGAAGGTTTTGTTATTTACGATTTTATTATTACAGTATAAGAGAAGATTCTACCTCCAGCCCGCTTTATAGTGTTCCTCCCTTAGCTACCTTTGGTAATATTTATTGTTTTAATGTTCTATATTCTCATTTTTAGCTTATTGTAAGCCACTTAGATTTGCTTGATGGAGAGATGGGTGGCATATAAATTTAATAAATAAAGTATCTGCAGTGGTCAGCCTGGAATATGCCCTGGATTCTTCTTTCATGTACTTTGGCTAAAAGCAGAGTCGTAGCTATTTAATCTAAATTCCCTCTCCTAACTGAATAAATGGAATTGCCACATGCGGTCCTGCATTTAGGGTGAACAGAAAAATCTTCTTGAGTTCTGGCATGTGTTCTTGTTTGGCTAATTTACCTCTTTATTTACCTGGTACCAGATCAAATCGATGAAAACCTGAAGCTAGCACTGCAACAGGATCTGAATACCATGGCACCAGGCCTTACCATTCAGGTACTACCTGTGACATGCCCATTGCATATCTGTGTGAGTGACAGAAAGAGACTGAAACAGAACACTGGCTGGGAAGGTCGCAAATGGTGATCATGTGACCTTGGGATCTGCAACCCTTGTAAATAGGTGATGATTGCCAAGCACCCCAAATCATGTAACTGCTGGAATACAGTGACATTTGTAAATGCAAGGATTGGTTGTAGGTAACTTTTCAATGCCGTTGTGACTTTGAACGGTCGCTAAACGAATGGTCATAAGCTGCATGGCTGCCTGCATGGAATCCTGAGAGTTGAAATTCACCCATCTTAAAGGTGCCGAGTTTGAGAAACACTGGTATAGAACTTATGCTTGGAAAATGCGACATGGATATTGTTTAATCTAGACATTTGATTGTTTCTGCACAGGCCGTGCGTGTGACAAAGCCCAAAATCCCTGAAGCAATCAGAAGAAATTTTGAACTTGTGTGAGTATAAGAACACCCGGCTGGATCAGATCAGAGGCATGTCCAACATCCTGTTTCTCATGAGGTTCATCTAGATGCCTCTGGGGTACTTATAAAAAACAGGACATGGATGTAATAGCATATGTCAAGTGCTGGAAGTCAGGAACCAGGATAGCGTTCAAAAGTACCACAGGTTTATTTCACGCTACCTACACACAAGAATCTAACCTACTGATGGTCAAGGCAAATTGTAAGTGAGCTTCAAAAGGGAGTAGAATCAGGTCTTTTACGAGACACAGGGACTCCAAACTGACAGTGCATTTGACCCCACCCTCACGCTCAGCCTGGTCATCTCCTCCATCACAGTAATCTCTGCTCCTGGCTGCCAAGTCTTCATTTAAACTGAGACTTTTGCAAAGATGTATTCTTTTTTTAAATTATCATTTTTATTGATTTTGCATTCATAACATACAAACTCCAAACCGTATCACTCCATCATATTTACATTACTTACTCTATTCTTATATTTATTCAGAATTTATTTCATACATCCTATATATCCTTCCTTTGTTCATTTTCTAAGATATTTTTTTATTATCCATTACTTTTGTATTATCTTCTTTGAGACTGGTTTCAAGTCTTTTGATCATTGATGTAACCGTATGACTCATTCAAAATTTGAGTCCTCATTCATGTTATTCGGCTGTATGATCTATGAACCTTATGAAACCACAGTTTTTTAAGTGCTATTCCCTAGTGTCTTGTCTTGTCTTGATTTGAGTATTTTGTTCTTTGTTTATTTTAAGTATAATGGATGCTATCAATATTCTCTTCTTTCCCTTCCTCCCACATTACCTTATCCTTCTTTACTTCTCACCCTTTCTCTTATCTGTTTTTCTTCCTTCCTTACTCATTCCTTTGCTCTCTAACCTTCTCCTCTTCCTTCCCTCTTGTGCTGAGGACATTTAAGGGAGATAATTTCACAGAAATTGCCTTTCAGGTAAGTATTTCAAGAAGCCAATTTTTGTTCTGCTTTGCAGAGAAGCAGAGAAGACTAAACTCTTGATAGCTACGCAGAAACAGAAAGTGGTGGAAAAAGAGGCTGAAACGGAAAGGAGGAAGGCGGTCATAGGTAACGAACTTTGCCTTCATTTGTCAACAAATTTCCCCTCACCCCTTGACTGCTTTCGGGCGAAGTATTTTCTTTTGGTCTAAGAAAAGAGCCAGGATGGTGCAGTGGTTAAAAGTGGTACTGCAGGCTATTTCTGCTGACTGCCATCTGCCATTAGCCATCAA
>JANHFO010002684.1:134440-153099 GCA_032468095.1 Pareas carinatus
GGCTCAAGGTTGACTCAGCCTTCCATCCTTCCGAGGTCGGTAAAATGAAGACTCAGATTGTTGGGGGCAATATGCTGACTGTAAACTGCTTAGAGAGGGATGTATAGCACTGTTAAGCGGTATATAAGTCTAAATAATAAAATACATAAAATCTGAGTGGGGAAACCGGCAGAGCAGAATAGTTGAACCATAGATCTCCTGTGTGGTAATTGGATGTTGAAGATAGTAGCTAAATGGCCAGAGCTGTGGGGTATAATTTTGAGGATCCCTAAATATGTGCCAATAGCCCTCCAGGCTACCTTTGGTGCAGCAATGCTCTGAATGGAAAATGTTGAGGTGATCTACTTTGGCCACTAGTTAATTTCATGCATTTGCTGGTGCACCTTTTCTATAATGGCATCTTTAAGAGAAATAAAGCAAGTAAGTTGAGAGCAAGCATATACCACACATCATTCTCCTGGACCTGTAGGGATTTAACTGCTTACACTGGACCCCAAATCCTTTCTTGTGAGCTTCAGGGTGGTTGAATACATTTGGGGCGTCGACGCACTTGACTATTGTCGCAGCCTATTCAGTTTCTGGACTTTACTGTGAATGCTTTTCAATTGCAGAAGCAGAGAAAATTGCTGAAGTGGCAAAGATACAGTATCAACAGAAGGTGATGGAGACTTTGACAGAGAAAAGAATTTCTGAGCTTGAAGGTAGCTACGTTCTCCCTCCTACCATCCGTTGCTAATTAGAGATTCTGAACAAAGATCCACAGTGTCTGGGAACTAGGGTGGAGGGTGGTTGCCTTGATTTCCAAAGATTGGGTCAAGCGGCTTAGAAGGCTTTGTAGGAATGGTTAATATTGTTTACTGGCTCCTTTGTGGAAATATTAGTTCTATTCCCTCCCTGATCTTCCTCGTCCTCCTTTGGAACTGGAATAGAACTTAATGGAATCTCCTCCTGTCGTGACATTCCAACCCTTCCAATTTTTTTGTCTCCTATTCTGAATGTTTTCTTTTTGAGGCCAAAAAGAAACATGCTTCATGTTTTAGGCATTCCACAGTGGGCTAAGCTGCAGAGGTTTACAAAGGCTTATTCCAGTAACTTGTTCGGAAGCGAGACGGTGACTTAATGGCTTAAAAATAGCTGAAAGACGTTTTGCTTCTATCTTCTTAGATGCTGCCTATTTAGCAAGACAGAAAGCAAAGGCTGATGCAGAATACTACACTGCCCAAAAAGCAGCTGACTCAAATAAGGTATGTTTCCCTTGCTTACACAAGCAATTTGACCAAAGGGTTTTATTTAGGGTGGGCGGGAATGAGACACATGTATGCAAAGCCTGCACCTTGGGAGAGATGCATGTATGGCTATAAAAGCATTCCCTACTAGTGGCCTGCTATGTTTGCATTTAATTCTTGTAATGTAAATACCTTCCCAAGCGTATTTATTTATTTTTCTTCTCCTTGACAGCTGAAACTCACACCAGCCTACCTGGAGCTGATGAAATACCAAGCAATCGCTACTAACAGCAAGCTCTACTTTGGCAGTAGCCTGCCTTCTCACATGTTTCTAGGTCCCTGGGCTTTTGAACACATGATTGCAAGGACTGCTAAAGGAGGTCATCTTGTCCCAGAAACAGGGAAACACCACTTCAGGGCTCAAGAAAGTGCTACTTGATGCTCATATCATGTAGCCTCCTTGATCTGGACATTAATCAACTGCTCAAAATCAGGGCAGCTATTGTTCTCAAACTGCCTTATTGATAAACAGAGGGAAAGAATTACAATTTTTTCCCCCCAGTATAAATGGTTCTACACCGAGTTTGTGTCATTCTCCAGAGCCTGCTAGGAAGAGAATCCAAAGGCTTTTTGGACTATTCCACACCGGATGTTGGCTCCTGGGGTTTCAAGAACTAAAGTAATTCAATTGCTAAAGTTTATCATTAAAAAATAATTATCCATTAACATAACTGAACCTAGCCATTTGGCTCTTGTGGGGAAGTACTTGTTCCTACATTGAAAGCAATTGTAACATAGGGGCTGATGTACTAGATCTTAATAACCTCAATCATATGATTTACTACTGGAATTTGGAAGTTGATATTATTAACCAAGAACTGATGCATAACTTAGTCCATGACTCAATAAGATAAACATATGTCTCCAGGGGAGTATGCACCCAAATTATTTTTGGTCCTACTTGGTAAGATAAAAACTAATGAGACTTCTTAGGTTCTGGCTCCAACTCACTTGTGTTCTTGCTGTGAAAACTTTGTTTTGGAATTTACAAATGTATCTGAAGAAGATGCATCTCATGACTGGAAAGTATCATTTCAGACTTTTTTTTAAAAAAGGCTTGTATTTCAAGTATATATATGCAAAATGTTGGTATTTGGAATAGAGGAAATAAAGCTATTTTCATAACCTTTTCTAAGAATATGTATGGTGGATTCAGGTGTTTATCCTATGTTACCATAAACATGTTGCTAAAAACCCTCATAGTCACTTTGCTAAAATGGGCTAGTTGGGAGATGTAGGATGAAACCGCAATTCAGTAACAGTAGAATTCTCTGCCTTCTGATCTTAATTGTTTAAAAAGAAAACTACAACAGAAATGTCTTTAAAATTCAGAAATCCACACAACTTTATTAAAATCTATAATAAATATGTGCCATCAAGTTGGTATTGATTCTTAGTGAATACTCAGATCAACATTCACAAGAATGATCTGTCCCCAACTTATCTTTTCAACTCTTCCATCAATGCCAATTACATCACAGTAATTGAAGTCATACACCTTGCTGCTAGTTTTCTTATTTTTCCTTCTATTCAGTGTTTTAGACCAAAAGAGGCCTTCACAGAATGTGTCCAACAAATAATTTCAACCTGATATTTGTGCCTGGGGTAAACCCTTCAGATTGATTTGTTCTGTGGTTCATCTATTTTGTTTCTTGATTATACATGGCATTGCTAGGCTCTTGTCCAACACCACAGTTCAAAAGTGTCAATATTCCCTTCTGGGCTGCTTCTTCAAACTCCCAACTTTTGCTTCTATAAAGCATCATAGGGAAAACTACTGCATGCACAATTCTGGTCTGTAATGGAATAGACACATCACAGCATCAGTATCTTCTCTGGGGCTTTCGCTGTTACCAAGTGCTAGTCTATAAAATGTTTCTTTACTGCTGTTTTCTTTAATGCTGTTATTGTAGTAGATCCCAAAAAGCAGAAGCTACCCACCACTTCAGTATCATTGAATTCTAAGGCTCATTGCTTTACCCGCTGTCATTAGGTCATCTTTATATTTGATCGTAATCCATTTTTTTCATTTTGCTGCTTGACTTTGAGCTTGCAGATCCTCGGCACTTCCATTTATCTGATTATGCATCAGCATAATGTAAATTCTTCCAATTTTAAAACTTATGCACATCATTCTTCCAACCAAGCTTCAGTGTCTTGATTCGTATTAAAAGACATAGATTGAATAGGAGAAAGTAAATAGCCAACCTCAGTCCTTTCCTGCCCTGTAATCAGTCAGTTTTGAAAAACTCCCTCCAAATCGTCATTTCTAAGCAGTCTATGTTTTGTATGAGATATTCTGGGATTTTCATTTTCACAGGACAACTTTACACTATTGAAAGTCATTCTATAAATTGTGAAGCAGATATTTATTTTGGTATTCTTTAGTTTTCTGAATTAGTCAGCATGTACCAGTGTGGAATGTATTCTAAGGTGTCTTGGATGACACATCTATGGTACAAAATTTTAGTATTTTTTCCATCTTTGTTCCATTTTCTTGGAACAGTTACTACCTGTCCAGGGGTGACTTTTGGCGTATCAATTCAAGGTTACAACCTTTTAAGTTCAGAGATCTTTTGGAGCTCTCCTTGTCTTTCCATAATTGTTTCTATGTTTCATGCTTTTACAGATACTGTCACAATACTACTGTTTCCCCAAAAGTAAGACAGCCTCCAAAAATAAGACCTACTTACAGTTTTGCCTCTCACTGAAATATAAGGCATCCCCCGAAAATAAGACCTCCCCAATAATAAGGCCTCGAACTTCCGATTCTGGGCAGCCTCGGTGGAAAAATAAGACATCCCCTGAAAATAAGAGCTAGCACATCTTTGGGTGCAAAAATTAATATAAGACAGTGTCTTATTTTCGGGGAAACACGGTACTGTGTTTTCTAAAAGCTCTTTGAAATTGTTAATTGATCTTCCTTCTGGAGATCTTTCCTCCTTAAGTCTTTCTTGATTTTTGGCTCTCTTCTTGGTTTCCAAGTCTGTTTTGACATCCAGTTTGCTTTCTTTCTGTTCTTTTATGTTTGACAGTCTTTTTTCACATTCAACCTTTACAACTTGATTTCCCCCCCTAGAATTTCTCTGGTATAAAGTTGTAAAGTTCAAGACTTCAAAATGATTTCATTTGAAAATCTTTTTAGTGGCATTAATGGCTATATTGCAACAACAGTTACAAATGTACCTAGTAGAGCTAAACTCCTGCTTTCTCTGCTGCTATTCCCAATGCACAGAATTTCCTCACCTTATCAGACTCTTATTCATTGATTTTCCCATGCATGTGCACATAGCTTTATATAATCGAGATTTCAGATGAACTTGATTAAGTTTAATGAAGCTTTATCTGAATGGAGTGTACACAACAGGAGATAGTTAAGCTTTCAGCAAAAGTGCAAATACTAAAATGAGTTGGCCAGTGGCAGTGAACAGTATCCATGAAAATTCATATAATATTGATTCTAATCCAAATTGTTAATATCTGCTCAAAATAGATGGCACGATCCCATTTCTTGATTGAACTGAGCAGTCACTGACACAAATAGCTAGAACTTAAACATGAACATATAAATGCACATTTTTAAAGATCAAGGATGCCCCCTAGAAACTATTTTTTACCTATAATACAGAGAATTTAGAATTTAAATGTTTGGATTTAAAAATATAGAACCATTCAGAGTCACAATCCTTTATACACACTGTTGTTGCTAGAGTTTGTATTTTATACTTCCACCGCTGTTTACAATTTCTCTGCAGTGTAAGTGTTGATGAAAGCATGCCGTTCTCAATACAGCCCCTAGGCTCTTCTCATTTTTCTTTGGGAAAATGACTTTCATAAAAATAAGGCCTTTCACGGAGGGGTGACAGAAACTTTGGGAGAAGGAGCTGCATGCAACACAGTCTTCTGACTTCTTTCTGCAGACATATGCTCCAGGCGTTCTGTGTAGAAGCCGTTGAAGTCCAGTCTAGAAAAGAAAGGGTAGGGGGTTATGTGAGTGGAGCACAGGAAGGGCTGAAATAAGAGATGTGCTAGACCAAAAGTCCATCTAGCTCAGCTACTTCTCCACTGCCAAATAAGATTATGACAGGTTGCAAATAGGATGTGAGGGGCAAAAGATGTTCCCCCGCAACAGGAATGGAAAGTCATACTGGGTCTAATCCTGAAGTGAGTATACACAGACTATCAGCATAGCCATTATTAACTCTTGCTCTTTAGACTCTCCACTCAATATGAAGAATATTTTTTTCTGAGAAGAAATCTTTGCCCACCTGTAGATGATATTGATCATGCTGTGCTCACAGTCATTGGTGCTGTAAATGCTCAGTTTGTCCAAGAGGTCCAGGAGATGTGCAGAGAAATTGCTGTCAAACTTGTTTATTGTTGCCTCAAAGCCAGAACTTACATGCAAGGAATCTGCCTGCTCTGCTAAAAGCTGGAAAAGCAAAATGCAGCTAATGAAGCATCATTTTAGAATTATAATAACAGAGTTGGAAAGGACCTTGACTTCCTCTTCTTTGTGGTGACCCGTGAGGTATTGGAACACTGCTATCATGTCATCCCTAGTCCTTTTCATTAAACTAGACATGCTCAATTTCTCTTTATTATCCCTAAAATATTGAAACTGAAGGGGGAAGACTCCTTCAATCCTATGTTGCTTCATGCACATTTCACAGAAAACTGATTTTTTAAAATAATCAAAGGACATAAATGCACTGAAAGATTGAAAGAACTTGCAAACTCTACTGAGAATCTCTACTTGCATGGTTGTACAGCATTAAGAGAAAAGGTTCTGCACTTTGCTCAAGATGTTGAGACTCTAGAAAGGGTCTGCAGAAGAGCAACAAACATGATTAGGGGATTGAGTTAAAATGTTTAACAAACAGCTGCAGGAATTGAGTAGGTCTAGTTCAGGGTATCAAACTCAATTTCATTGAGGGCTGTGGCCATGGGCCACCCCCTACCATGGCTGTCGATCCCCGCGCGGCTGCCGCCAACCCCACTGCCTGCTCACCTCCAGGGCAGCCGTTGAGTTTGACATCGCTGGTCTAGTCTTATGAAAAGAAGGACTAGGGGTGACATGATAGCAGTGTTCCAATACCTCAGGAGTTGCCACAAAAAAGAGGGAGTCAAGCTATTCTGCAAAGCACCTGAAAGCAGGACAAGAAGCAATGGATGGAAACTCATCGAGAAGCAATTTAGAACTAAGGAGAAATTTCCTGACAGAACGATTAATTAATGGAACGACTTGCCTCCAAAATTTGTGGGTGCTCCAACACAGAGTTTTTAAGAAGAGATTGGACAACCATCTTGTCTGAAATGGTACAGAGTTTCCTGCCTGAGCAGGGGGCTGGACTAGCAGACCTCCAAGGTCACTCTGTTATTCCTATATGGTATTTTTTCAAAATATATGGGACACTGTGGCTGATTCACATTGAGCCATGAACTATAATCTATTAACTGTTCATATCACACAAACCAAAATGAAACACCACATTATGATTTAGCTATATGTGTGACTCTACTTAGTGATTCTGATACAGCATGAAAATACAAAGGCCTAACATTTTCAAGTGCTGTGTTAGAAATTCATGAGCAAGGGAGGAAGTGGGAAGAGCCTGGAACCCAGAACATACCTTATTAGCAAGTTGCTTCCGTGTGGATTCCTCTACTCGCTCCTGTTTAGTAGGTGGGCCTCTCATGGTCCCATGTTCTACAGTGAGGCGCTCCATTTCATTATCTAGCTGCATGCTGTGGGAAAATCTCTGACAAGCAGAAAGAAAAGTAGAAAGAATGGAGTATTGAAAATGCAAACATATTAAGATTCTGGATATTTTTTTCCTGTTGTAGAGCATGTGAGAACATGAAACTAGTGCTTATTTGCATATTACCTATCTTTAAAGCAATGTTGCTTTAAAGATTGTATTTAAAACATGGCAAAGGACAATTTCCTAAACTTTATTTGCATTGTTGAGATATGGTTGGGTGGTACACATCTGCCTCCCAGATTTCATGGCCAGCAGCCATTAACAATTTTATTTGATTTTTTTTTACTTTATTGTATGCTGCCGGGAGTTGGTACAATTGCATCAATCGACAAATCTTGTAAATAAATAAAAAAGCTGCACCGTTTCTTCAGACAACTGTGCAACCCTGGGAAAAGTACTGAAGAACTATAGACAGGTGTTTTAAAGTACTGCCAACAAGTGTTCATGCTTCAGAGCACACATATATTGTCTTTAAAGTCCTATATAGGCCAGTAGGTGGCCCTTCTCAACAAATCTAGAATAAGACTTATATCAGTGATGGCTATCTTTTAGAGACAGAATGCCCGGATGAGTCATGATTAATGAGTCGGGGCTCGTGACATTATCGCCTAGTGCCGCTATTTTCTTTCTGAGCATGCGCATGGCCCTGTGACATCATTGCCTGGTGCCGTTACTTCTTTCTGAGCATGCTCAACTCTGGGGCAACTTAGCTTGTATGCCAGCAGAGACGGCTTTGTGCGCCCGCTGCTGCACGGGTGCCATAGGTTTGCCATCACTGACTTATATCATAGCTCTGTGGGTCCTACCTGCATGCAATTGGTGAACATGACACACACAGACATCAGCTTGGAAAAAATCTTCAGTAATTCTGGATTGGTAAGCATGCAATCCTTCAAGCAATTGTCCAAGAAGCTTGTGTGATGGCTCAAGACATCATCAATATTGGAAGCCTATTGAAGGAGATATAATAGCATCAGCCAACCCTTCTTCCAGCAATGATGGAAGAGAAGTTAGAAGTGATCTAGTGTAATCCTATTTGATGCTCTGCAAAACAGAACCCAACTAATTTATCTCATGCAAGTGTTGGCCAACCTCTATTTAAATATTTCTCTTCAAATAGCCTGCAGCTCCTCAAGGAAATTCCTACTCTTTGAAATTTTCTCCCTAATGTTCAACTACTGGCTTTCATATAACATCCAGCTATCAGGTCTAGCTATGTTTTCTGCAGGAATACAGAACTAGTTTGCTTTAAACCCTAAATTTACACAACACTCAATCTGGGAGTTAACTAGTTTTCACATACTATAATCAATCACATAATATAATCAACCAAGTGAGGTGGAGACCAAACAAAGCAAACTCACAAAGTAACCAACACTAAAATTAATCAAATGAGTATGTTGTGTGAATGTGATTTTTTTTACTGGCCTGGATAGAGCATATTATGTGAATCTAGGTAAACTGTGGCAATGATGTAGCTTGGAAACATCTATGAACCCAAAGATTTAAACCAGTAAGGAAGCTAGATTAGCAATAGATAATAAAAAAAGATGATAATTGCTCAAGGTAGAATTGGATATCTTTGCTCTGTCTAGAAATATTTCAGGAGCATCTGATTTGAAGAACTGTTAAGATTTGTTTTAACAGTTGTACTTGAATGTTTATCCAATTGCTCAGTTGCCATAGGTTACCAAAAATTTCATTCAGGAAGCCTGCTCAATATAGAACATGTTTTGCAGACATATTATAAGAGTCCTAGTGGTGGGAGATTTTCCCCCCAGTATAAGTTCTTTACAGCTTTGCTAATAGGCAATTAAAATAGATGGTAGAAATCTACTGGCTCCTATAGTTTTGACTCAGAAGCACAATTAACTCTCTAGTTATTTCAGCTAAGATAGTTTGATCCAGACTAACCAACTTCAGATTCTTCTCCAGAATATGCCACGTGGGTTCCATCACTTCAAACATCATATAGTATTGAATATTCTGCACAAAATTGAGCATCCGCTGACGCAGAGTAAAAGCACCTGCAAACCTAAAAAGAGAGGAGCAGTGAGCCCAAGGAAGAGTTCACTAATTAGAGTTGATGAAGCTGTAAGGGGATAACAAACTCAAGAGAGACTGTCAAGTCTTAAGTTTGTCACTGAGAGGTAACATGCCTCTGAATGTGGAGTGGCTGTTATTTTATTTGCAGGAATCAGGATTTAGAATCAATGCTTGTTATAGGTTACAAGTTTAGTTTTCACAAATCTAAACAGCCAATTCACTTTCAGGAATATATTATGCTTCAGGTAAGCCTTCAATTTTAGTTAGTGACTACATATGTTGGTATAAACGCAAAGAGTGACTACTCTCATTAACTGTTCATATGGCTTAATGTGTCATGCAAACAAAGCAGCAGAGTAGTTACTACTATGCTTTGCAAGCAGATGGGTTGAGTCCATGACATTGTTAACTAGAGCTGAGAAAGAAATGGCAGAAATCTAGAAAAGTCAACCCCATCATTAAAGATAATACCAAAGTACTAACAACTTCACTCATTGCAAGGCAGTTTTCTATGAGGCAGCTGCAGCTTCAAATTTACTTACCTTTCAAACATACTGGACATTTAGCTTTTCATCAAAGCATTTCAATGGAGGAAAGGCGGGATGGGGGTGAAAGCTGGAAATCATTAAATAAAGGGGATCTCTACCTGCTTTCCAATTTCTTTTTACTTCCTTCACTTTTAGAATGGCAAAAACAATTCATTCAGAAAGCACTAAGATTTCCCCCTGTATAAATGGAGGGCTTTAGGGAGAACAAGAATTTCCAGGTTGGGAAATATTCCCTGGCAGGGTATAAACAGACGTCAGAGGTAGAAGGCTACTTGCATATATAGCTGGACAACTATTTCTAATCTACTAAAGACTGAAGGATCATTTACCATTTTGATGAATGTAGTGAAAACTGCTTAGCTGTTTTGCTGCTGATCCAGACATTGCACAGCTGCCGCTCCACATGTTTACAATAAAACATGTGTCTGAAGAGCATCTGGTATCGTGTTAAGGCTTTTCTAGAAGTTAAACACAAAGACAGCAACATACAGAAGTGAAATCTTAAGGCTATTTTGGGCCTACAAGCAATTGCGAAGCAAATGTTAAATTTTCTCTGAAGGAAAGTTATCTAGACACAAGGTAAAGGAAAAGCTGTTCCTGTAGATTTTACTCTCCTTGTCGTAGCAAGGTGGTGCTCATCTCCATTTCAAGGCTGTTGAACCAGCATGGTCCAAATATATTTCCACAATAATGTGGCCAGCATGATATCACGCTGCAGCATGGAGTGTACAGCGAAACATGGAGCATTGTTACCTTCCCACCAAAGTGGTATCTATTTATCTACTCATGTTTGCATGTTTTTGAAATGTTAGGTTGGCAGGAGCTCAGCTGAGTAATGGGAGCTCACCTTGTCACATGGTAGTTGGGACTGGAACCCAGGAGTTGGCTTTCCAGCTGACAAGCACAGTGTCCTAACATCTGAGCCATCACACTATCCATCTACGCATGGACAGTTTCTATTCCATCCTAAACACTTCCTATATTGGGACCTCAGATTATTGTGATCAAACCAGTACAGAATTATACTGATTGGTAATATATGAATGACGTTGCTCTTTCTGGCAGAAATTCCTCTCTTTGGCTTACCTGCTGATGATGAGAGACAATGGCCATTTCACAATGTAATCAAAAGAAAATGCTTCCAGGCCACTCAGAGAGAGTTCTGTTGGATCAGCATTGATTATTGCCTTCTCCTGCTTTGTCTCAATGGCCAGAACTCGCAGTAGCTGTGTTATGAGATCATGTGGCATCAAGTCAACCTTGGAAGAAACCACAAGAGCAAAGAGGTCAGCTTAAAGCTAAAGTAAAAATCTGACAAATGCAATATTGGAGAAGCAATTATAATCTTTCTGCCAAATAATAATAAGTAATTAGATGACATATGTAAGGGAATTTAGGCAAAAGAAATTTCTTCTACCCACAAAATACAACTTGTTGCTTATGTACCCCATTACGGAATTATTAACTGATAAGTGAGAGTTTGATAGCATACAACTGTAAAAACAGCAGTGATATTCAACATGATCCTTTGCTTTTGATCATTTCTTGAAACATAGTTAAAAAGACTTTCAGATGCACTTCTTCTTGGCTTATATGGCAAATGCTGTGACTTAATTCTGATAAATTCTGATTCTGATTAAGTGTTCTCTTAAGTTGTTAATAGTATAGCAATAGTATTTAGACTTATATACCGCTTCACAGTACTTTGCAGCCCTCTCTAAGTGGTTTACAGAGTCAGCATATTGCCCCCAACAATCTGAGTCCTCATTTTACTGACCCTGGAAGGATGGAAAGCTGAGTCAACCTTGAGCCAGTGAGAACTACTGGCAGCCGGCAGTCAGCATTCTGAAATACTACACTACTACATCCTAACCACTGAGCTATCATAATGGTTGTATGGTTGCTTCAGGCTTTTTTGGTCCTGAAAGTTTTATATCATTGGCTTGGTAAAGACAGAAATAGATAATTACTTAGACCTCCCAGCTTTTATCTGTGGATCTGAGATCTGTCTTTATCTCCTGCCTTTATAACATCTTGTCTTCATTTCAGGCTGCAAAGAGTCGTTTACCTTTAAATTATCTTTAAACGGGTCAGTGTTAGCTGTGCTCATACGTAATGCTAATTCCAGAAGAGCTTCCAGTCTAGTCGGAATGATATCATCTACTGGCTTTTTCAACTCTTCTTCGGTTAAATCCATAAAATGGACATAGAAGTCACCTTGATCCATAAGAAAGTAGTGTTTGATGGACCTGCTCAATAAAAAAAGCACATATTGACTTTCTACAAGAAGAAATGCTAACAAAAGTCAGTACTTTTCCACCCTCCCTGAATCATTCTCTTAGTCAAAGCAGGGTAAAAACCATACTTTCTGAACATAACAAATGAAGCAAACCTTAAGTGGGCTACAAGTTCCTTTTCATCCATCAGGAAATCAAGTAAGACTTTGCTGGCATAATTATAGGCCTTCTCTATCTGTTCCACATATTCACGCTCCTTTAAAGTATAAACAACCTCCTTTGCCACTGGACAAGTAACATTATGTTCACACTCCCGGACCACATTTAAGTACTTCCCTGAAGAGAGAAGGGAATAACTCAGATGGGCATAGACTGAAGAAAAACTTTGCATCAAACAAGGCTTCATTTGCTCTGCCTTGGGATGGAATCAAAAGAAGTGGGTCCACACATGGCACACTACATTTAAATTACAATACATTTAAAAATTTACAATTATCCCTAAGGGAGACAGTTTGGTATAATGGTCAAAGGATCAAGTCAGAAATTGGGACTCTGAGTTTTAGTCCAGCCTTAGGCACGAAACCAGCTGAATGACCTCGGATCACTCTTTCTCAGTCCCAAAAAGCAGGCGATTGTAAGTCACTGTAGAAAAAACTACAAGGACTTTCATCCATATGACATTCTCAGCCATTGCATTTTATGATTAAAAGTTGCCAAAGGAGGCACAAGTTCACATTTTTAGGTGTTTAGGGTATTCTTTTTCAGAAGCCTCTGCCTTCCTTCCTGACAGCTAAATGCTTACCTGTGCTAAGAATTTTATCAGCAACCTTTTGCAGGAAGGAGGGAATCTGTTGCTGAATGATGGTGTATCTTTGATCCCAGTACTTATCATTATAGTCCTCCTGGATCTTTTCCTTTTGAAGTTCATGTTCTTCCACCATGAATTCACTATAAAATTAAAAGAAATAAATGTCTGGGAGTGATGAGCAGCAGTGGTGGGGAGGGGCAGGGGGCAGAAGGGTGAAAGGGGAAAACAGAGTACAAAGGTGGAAGAGGATTTTTGTTTTTCCAGTATTATACTCTGGTTACTCTGGCAGTGCTAACACACCACTTCCACCAATGCAAAGAATTTTACCTCACCTCCCAACAATACCACAAATGATACCCAGAAGAAAAAAGAGCACGATTCCTCAGGGTACCTATAAGGATCGTTGATAATGCCTCTGTAAATCCACCTCTCCAATATTTCAAAGTATGGAACACTGGCAGCTTTGGTTAAATAGAGGCACAGCTCCTGGGCTTGGCTGTCTCCTGTGTAATTGAATGTTCTGTCATGGAGTAGGCTGAGGGTTGAACCTCCCATGCATTCACCCTTGTCTATTGAAGTAGCTGGGGGGAAAAGATGCAGTTTTAAAAACTTCACTATGAAAAAATGCTATTCGGTCATCATTGCTGCTTTTCAGATTTACAGTTTCATTCAACTGTAAAACTGCTAATTCACTAAACATGATAACTTCAAAAAGACTCCCTGAGCTTAGTTAGCTGCATGCTGAACAAAATTAAATACAGCTCTCAAATGCCACAATGCAATTTTAAACAACTTTGAATCAGTAGAAATAATTTCACAAGCAGAAATATGGAATCAAAGTATGCTTCCTTACAGTTCTAAAGTTTTAGGCCTCTGGCAGACCCAAATATTCCTTCTGGCTTTAGCCAATATATAACATTATTTTTAATCCTTGTTGAGATTTTTTTCTTGGGAAGTTGGACTTGAAATTTTCACATTTTTTATTCTGTTTCATGGAAGGGCCCTGTACTTGAAGAATAGGTATTATTTAGTCCACCAGAGAGTGTAGTTACTAAAATAGTAATTGAATTAGGATTTAAAATCTATCTGACCCCTCCCCTCAAAAAACTAGCCAACTTAAAGATATAAATGCTGAAAGACCATCTAGCAAAAAATATTTCCCATCACCCCAATAAATTAAAAAAAAGAATTCCTCACCAAGGGAAGCCAAGATTTCCATGGTCCTCAATGTGGGTTGAATATAAAACCAAAGCTTCTGCAGTGAGAGGAGTCCTTGGCGCTGGAGATGTTCCAACTGGGTTATCAGGATCATGTACTCTTTAACAAGGGTCCTCATTGCTGCTGCCAATGCATGATTTACTTGTCCATATTCAAAGGAAGATTTCTCTTCTACAAACCTGCAATGATTCAAGTTTTCTGTCAATCAATATATATATAAGAACAAATGGTAGGATGGTTTACTAGCTGAAACAAGAGTCTGACTTTCTAGAATAGTTGCAGGAAGGCATACAAGAAGTGGACACCTACTTTGGTCTTCCCTAGTGAAATTTCAAGGAAACTGCTGGTACCTGGATATTATGGAGTAACTTGCAGCGACGGGGAGGATTCTAGTGACCAATTCCTTAACTGACATATCTAGATTGGGATCCACTAGAAAAGTACGATTATCTCTACCAACAAGGGTTTGCGCTGTGATGTATCTGCCGTCCACACCTATCAAAACATACAGCAAGTCTTCTACAACCGCAGACTCTTGGGCTGCCAATGGTAATGTACCTGACGAGGAAACAAAAGAGATATGCTATTTTGGAGAAGGGAAAAACAAACAAATAACCTTCAGGCTTTTCTGGAGGATTAAGTTTTGATATTAAAGGCATCAAACTAAGATGCAAAACAATCTTCCCTGATTTGTTGGAACAGAATAATGTACACAAATTAATTAATATCTCTAACTCTACATCCCAGTTCTCTTGAGGTATGCTAGCAGAAACTGGATGTTGCTAGCATATAGACTGAATGCTTAAGTGCAAATGAAAGGCTCCAGCCAAACAATGGATGGTGCTGAGTTTCATGATTAGATGGTTGCTTACAATCCACCACTTTTACTCACCTATTGGCACAGTTGTATCTGTGCTTAAACTAGAGCTAGAGAGAAAATCTCCAATAAGAGCTGGTCTCTCATACACCCAGGAAGGGAATGATGGGCTAGGTTGGCTAGAATTTTTCTTGTTCAGCTTTTCTCGGAGTGCTTTTCGTACAAGTTCAAGAGGCTGCCAAAGAAAAGAGACATGAGCTGCGAGTGAAATTCCTACCAAACTAGTAAAATAAGCCTTTTTGCAACAGAAAGAGGTGTAACAATTTGGTTTACTGCAGGGTCAAAAAAAAAGAGAGTGATGTTATCCATCTTTACTTGAGTAGACGAAACATTTCTTAACCCTTCCACTCCACCCAACCAGTTTATTTCATCGTTTGTATTACCTTTATATTCTACAATGAACTTAAAAGTTGTACATATAATATTGCATAGTCCACTCTAAGTATCCACATCCACAGTATAGAGTCATCAGAAAATGACTGAAATGCCAAGCCGGTCTAATAGGGAAGAATCATTCTTCAAACTGTTCAAGTCTGGCATCTAGCTATTCGAGACTTTAACAATCATTATCAAGATATTGAACTGGATTCAGAAATGAGTTAGTAGTTAGGACAGAATACTAGATAAGTAACTAACTTGTAAGAAACATTTCAGGGCTATTTTGAGTAACTAAAGTTGCCAAGGGATAGCCTACATATAACATATTGCAGTATTCATATAATAATTTACTAGAGTATATATAATTTCTTTGTGATTCCTTTTAAGTTTTGATAAAAGTTTTGATATTGGATAATCCCGATTTTTGTTTCTTGATGGAATATGTTCTTCATTCACAATTTATTTATTCATTATATTTCTATTACAAACATAGTTTTTAGCAATTACGTTATTTGTAATCTCCTACATCATCCTTCAACATCAAAATAATTCCACTAGACGTTTTTAGCAATAACCAGTTGACTTTCAAATAGCATTCCACAACTTTCTTAGAGAACCATCTATGTTAGAAAAAGTGAAAAAATTAAGTCTGAGAAGAAACATATAGCTTGGATTGCTATTTTTCTCTCCAAAGTTATGATTTTATTTTTAAAAAAACAGAGAAAAAAGCTTTCCCCTCCAATGGTTTCAATCTTTCTAAAGGTTTTCTAGTAAAAAGTAAATCACAATTGCTTACTAGAAAAATAAATTCCATTATCTGCCCCTTGATAAATGTGGAATCATAAAGAATATGCATGTGTCCTTTGGATTACACAGCAAATAAATAAATAAATAATTTCAGATACCTGTTGTGAGCTGGAGCTAGTCGCCACAGTGCCCAGCTGTTTCCGTAACTCCTCTAGTTCTTGAACAGTCATTTTGGATGTTGTTGAGGGGACAGAGAAAGTGAGGCTGCTGCTACCACTGTTACTGGCTGCTGCATTTGCTGCAAGGTCTGCCCTTTCCTTTGCATTCTGCTGCAAGTACTGTAAAGTCTAAAAATGGCCCAAAAACAGAATTCAGAAATAATGAAGGTTTCAAAGTTTTTCACATGCACATGTACGATTTCCTGATTATTTGCTGAACTTACTATACCACCGGCTACCAATTTATCTAGGCATCTACTTGCATTTCTGACAATTCAGAAACTTTTTATGAAGTTTGAGTGTGTATGGCAACATGAGTTTTCTATTCAATATATATGTATATTGAAAATATTCAGTTCTTGGCTCTATAGCACAAAGCTCTCTTGTCCCAATGTTTTTGATTCTAGCTTTATGGTTAGTGCCGGTTAATAACTTCATTCAACTTCTGGGGCATCCTTGAATTAAGATTTCTACTTTAATTTTTTTTTAGAATGGCATTTATTCCCTTTGTGCAGAAAATCCCCTATGTCATTTAAATGGGTTTCAGGGATAAGGATGCAGATTTTAGTTGGACATCAGAAAAAAGTTCCTAATGGTGAGAACCATTCAACCATGGAACAGATTATCTTAAGAGATGGTAGATTCTCTTTCTCTAGAGATGTGTAAAAATGTGTTCACTGTCACTCAGCTATGCTATACTATTGGATACCTGACTGGGATTTGAGTATATCATGGCTCTGCAAATTCTTCAGCTTATTGACTCCCCCATGACATTTCAGATTTTCATCCACATCCCAAACATTATATGAAAATAATTTAACACATAACACTCTAATAGAATTACAAATAGCAATAACCACAATAGATAGTTCCATTGACCCTTGAGAGTTGATACTGATCACTTTGGGAACCCTGGTATCAGAGAGATCATTTCCAATCTTCCTTTTATCCCGTGTACTCTATGATCATCTTCAGTGACATATCCAATTGAAAAGATCCCAGTATTATATACAGAAGTTATTCTGTCCATGGTCTTGGAAAACTATTTAGACTAGACTTTTATTTTGCTTTAATGTATTCCTCAATTCAATACCGTTAGTTTGAGAATGCAAGACAATTTCTTTCTTCCTTGTTTTCCACTCCATTCTGAACCTCACTGCACAACTGTGATTGGTATTAACTCCTTTAATGCTTGGTTTCCTATTCGGAGCAACTCTACTAAATAAGAATTAGAATTGTTTTTATATGGGTTTTCTAAAGTAAACTTTCTACCTCTTTGTCTTCTGTAAGCTTGGACAGCAAATATACTAGTGAGTCAAGATGCCTCGTGTTCTTCGATTTCAGTTCATCATATTTGTTTAAGAAATCTTCTGGAGTCCGAGAAAACTCTGCAATTTTAACCTAGGAAATACATGTCACGGTTATTATTTACTTTTTAAATCTTAATTAATGCAGCTATCCAATTTGAGAAATGTGATTTTGGGTGGTGTACAAAAAGAATCAAAATAAAAACAACAATATTGTTCTTATGTCTCACAAGAGAAAAAAATACACAAATATACTGTATACCTATAAACCTTGCATACCTTGTGTGTCCAAGCACACTTGGCCAATAAGGAATAAATAATAATATATAAAGAATAAAAAATATTCTACCAATTAACTCCCAGAGTGCTTTTCTATTTAACAAAGTCTGTTTCCTCTGGCATGAGGCAGAATTGCTGGGCAGCTGGACTGTGATCCTGTGGTGACACGAAAAAAGCTGCTATAGATTTTCCATCTCTGACTGTATTACTGTTTCCCCCAAAATAAGACTGGATCTTATATTAATTTTTGGTCCAAAATACACACGAGGGCTTATTTTGCTAGGGCTTATTTTTGCTGCTCAATGGCCGTACTTCCAATAAATGCGTCTGTCTGTCTGACAATCTTAACCAGGGCTTATTTTCAGGGTAGGGCTTATATTTATGAACAGCCTGAAAAATTGTGCTACGGGTTATTTTTAGAGTAGGTTTTATTTTTGGGGAAACAGGGTATATATTCATGTCCATCAGGCTTTTACTCTTTGGGGTAAGCAACATTATGCAAAAGAAAAGGAATGAGATAGCCAAAAAGTTAAAGACCTAAGATAAAAAGAACCCGACATCACTTGCCACATTTCCCTGCATTTTTTCTATCTTGGTGAAAACATCTTTGCTATCATCATCTCTGCACTTCATTAATTTTGATTCCTACCCTGAGCAAGGGATTGGATTTTATGGGTTAAATGACTCTGCATAACTCTTTGAATTTGGATTCACCTGGCTCGCTCTGAAGTAAAAGGTGGTCAGCAAGGCCAGCAAATATGAACACAGCTTCTGTATTTTGAAGGCTGGTAGCTCTTTTAGGCCAGGTGTGAACAGATAACACCCCCCCCCTCTCCTTTCGCTGTTCTCCATCCATCCATCTTTTTGGTTATTTATTTATTTATTTGTTTGTTTGTTTAGACTTATATACCGCCCTTCTCCCGAAGGACTCAGGGCGGTGTACAG
>JANHFO010002685.1:0-17076 GCA_032468095.1 Pareas carinatus
GCTGAAAAGTAAATTGAATCTCCCTCCCCTCTCCACCTCTTCCCAAGCAAGTGCTCGGGTGCAGACGAGACTATAAAACTTTCCTTATTGTAAATGTTGCCTGACCTTTCGACAGACAGTTTTACATGGAAATAGAAAACTCGCTGCTTAAAACTGCTGAGGGTGGATTTCCTCTCAGCACGTTTCTGATTCAGACTTGAAAAATCCTTTTTTTTCACTCTCTCTCTTTCTCTCCCTCTCTCTCCCTTTTTCTCCCTCCCTCTCTCCCCCTCTTTCTCTTTCTCTCCCTCCCTCTCCCCCTTCTCCCTCTCCCCTTTTCCTCCTCTTCTGTGTTTAGATCCTTTGTAGGCGAAGAAAGTCCACCCACCCCCATCCCTAGCAAAACCTGAAAGTGTGAATGGTCTACTCAAGAAAAGACAGTGGGATAATGCATCCTTTAAAAAGAGCAGGACATATATGAAAAGCTTTCTCAAAGGAATTTTCAAAGCTCAGATATATTTACTTTCACTCCCCGCCCGTCTGTTGTTTATTTATGAATCCGGCAAATGGAAAGGAAGGGGCCACATCAAAGGATCCAAATGAAAATATTACTTTCTGCCAGCAGGAGGCATCAGACCTGAACGGGTAGCACAGTCTTCAAAGAAGAGTTGGTCAAGTTGAGGTTGGCATCTGAGGACTCGGTTGCGTGAAAAACCTCCAGATCACAGAAGGAGAGACCTGGAAGGGATCTTCGAGGTCTTCTAGTCCAGCCCCTTGCCCAAGGTAGAAGTCCTTGGGCTACCGTGGGCAAATGGCAGTCCACTCTATTCTCCTCCAACCTCATTTATATATATTTTATTTCAAAAAGGAGTCAAAGAAATGTTTTAAGAATACCTCTATTCTTCCCTCTTACACTTTTTTTTATTATTAATTTTGATAAAAACATGCCAATGCTGAGGAAAAATGAAATGATTTCGGAAGCAGAACTCCTGCCTACACACGTACAACGATTCCGAGCGGTTGACACAACCCCCTCCCATTCACAAAACCTTTAACCGCTATTGTCAAACATATATTAAGTAAATCATAGGGACTAGTTTATCATATTCATCTTTCCACACTTCAATATGCCCAAGTTTCTAAAACACAGGAAGTCATAGGATAGCCGTGGCAATCAAATAAACTGACAATGTGAACGTCTCCTATAATAGCGCCTTTTTCAGGAATCTAAATTTGCTTATTGTAATGGTCCACTCCAGGATTTCCCAATCTTGACAACTTTAAGGCAGGTAGACTGCAACTCCCAGAATTCCCCAGCCAACCATGCTGGCTGAGGAATTCTGGGAGTTGAAGTCCACCCGCCTTAAGGTGGTCAAGGTTGGGAAACCCTGGTCTACTCCATTCTTGAGAAGTCCCAGTGACGGAGCACCTACAACTCCTGGAGGCAAGCTGCTTTATTGATTACAAGCCGGCCTTGACTTACGCAACCGAACCCAAAATATCTGTCGCTCGGCGACACCGCTGTGAGTTGAGCTTTGCCCCATTTTACGACCTTTCTTCCAGAGTTGTTAAGCAAATAACTGCAGCTGTGAAGTGAGCAACGTGGTTGTTAAATACAACCGGCTTCCTTGTTGACTTTGCTTATCAGTAAGTCACCCAAGGAGATCACGTGTCTCCCGGGACGCTGCGAAGGTCATAAATATGATCCAAGCGTCAAGCAGCTGAATTTTTGATCACCTGGCCACGGGGATGTTGCCATGGACGTAAGTGGGAAAGCGGCCATGAGTCACTTTTTTCAGTGATCTTGTAACTGTTCTAAGTTGAGGACTACCTATCATTGATCTCAGTGTCACTAAGGAAATTTCTCCTTAGTTTCAGATTGGATCTCCTTCTGAGGTGCTTCCATCCATTGCTTTTTTTCCTGCACTGAGATGTTATGGAGAGTAAATCAATGCTCCCTTCCTTGTGACAGCCCTTCAAATATGTAATCTAGGTACTTATTATCATATGTGGTGAACCTGTAAACATGCTAAAGGATATTGAGGGAGAATATATAATTGGCTAAGAGAAATACTAGAAATATAGATAAAGGTTAAACCTGAGGGTTTTTTTTAACTAGGTATGATTCCAGCAATACACAGATACAGGTATGTACACACACACACACACACACACACACAGAGAGAGAGAGAGAGCGGTGAGAGTTGTCTTTGCACAAAATTGGAAAAAAGAACCACCAACAGGAGAAATAATAAGTACAAAATTAAACTGTGCAGAAATGGATAGATTGACAATGAGAATGAAAAAGAAAGAAGACAGATTATTTTCAAACTTGGAACTTATTTTATATTTTGCTCGAAAGAAGAATGAAGGAGTAGGAATCAAATGTATTAGAAAGATCAATAATATACGCTGATATTGAGATTCGTGAATTGTATACCCAAATGATCGGGTTGTGTTGAGATAATGATTATGCTTTATTATAAATAGAGAAAATTATGCAAAAAAGCAAAAACAAATGCCTGGAACGACAGCTATGATGTCACCCCTTAAGGCTTCTCTTATTAGGCTTAAAGATGGTTAAATCATCCCGACTTCTCTTGAGTGACAATTGCGGAAGGAGTAGATTGGTTTCTGGAGAATCACATTGAGATTTCTGAATTCTCACTAAGGGAGAACCTTGAAAAATATTTGCATAATAGTGGGTACCTTATCAACCAGAATAGAGCCATAACCAATTCTCGCAACCATTATTCATATGTTTTACTTTCCAGCCCTTTAATCATTTTACTTGCTCTTCTCTGCACTTTTTCCCAAGTCTCAACATCTCTTTTGGTAAAACTGAAAGGTGTATTCCAGGTGTGGCCTTACCAAGGATTTATAAAGTGGTTCTAATACTTCACATGATTTTGATTCTATGCCTCTATTCTATTTGATTCATACCCTTTTGATATCCTGAAGTCATGAACAGAGAAAATCTCTAAGATCACCCCCACCAACACGGACAGGCAAGCCACTAGGGAAGTAAACTGACAGCAAACCTCACTCTTTACTAGCACTGATGATGTTCCCTAAATTGGTAATGAAACGTCTGCAAGAAAACAAGCAAGCTCAGAGAGCACCAAGGATCATTTTTTGGAAGCTCTTCAGGAATGGTAAAAAGTCTTCAACAAGCGGGATTCTCTCTTCCCTTATTGAAAAAAAGTCATCGTGGAAAATTCTTGGGTGATATTTCCCTGGAGTTAAATGGAAAGGTAGGAAGACAGAAAGACCACAAAAGTGGAGGAGAATGCCGTTAGGATTGCAAACTCTAAGGTGACCACAAGATGGCACCAAAGAGATGCATATACCATTTTAACTTTTTGGTGCCATCCTGTGGTCACCTGGATATTTCTAGGCCAGATCTGACAACTCACTAGCTGAAGTATTCACACATCTAACCTTGAACTTCTCACGACTGCAAAAAAACATATCCTTCCAACAGGAGAATTGATCTGAGGTTTTTCATGGGAATAAATGTGTAAAGCAAATTTCTCATCGTAGATGTAATGAGAAATGATAACAAAAGTTGTAAGAGAAATAGGAGAGAGAGAGAAAGAGGGAGAGAGCGCACTGCATCACACTAATTTGAAAAGACTGACTATATTTGGCCAATATTTCAAAGAGAAATATCAAGAGGCTGAGTGAGGATAGCCCTGAAAGGTGATATTAAAAATATCTACAATAAATTCACTTTATCCAAAGCATGGTACTGCAAGAAAGAAGTCTCCTTCCATTTCAACAACATTTTCCTCATAATTGGTTGCTATTTGCAGTATTACTGTTTTTCTTTCCTTCCTTCCTTTCTTCCTTCCTCCCTCCCTCCTTCCCTCCCTCCGTCCTTCCTTCCTCCTTCCTTCCTTCCTTCCTCCTTCCTTCCTTCCTTCCTTCCTTCCTTCCTTCCTTCCTTCCTTCCTTCCTTCCTTCCCAGGTTTACATTGTATGCCTTTGATATGTTCTTTTTTTAAAAAAATGTACCCTCTACCTTAAATAGAACCTCACTGTCCTTTTGTTTGATTCTTTTTTGCCATAATACTTGAGATATTGTGTTTTTACTATTATAATCAAAACTTTCAATAAAATTTTTGTTTTTTTCCTATTCAATTGATTTTTTTGGAGAATAACTTTTCCTGTTCATCGCCTCCAGTCAACAATGTTGGTGACAGAAAAGTACAACAAGGAAGGGTATGGCTGGTATGTGCTGCCCTGTTCCCTACCAGTTTCACTCCTCCATGTGAGTAGGGTAGTGAGTAACTGTCCATAGAGAACTAAAAAAGAAACAAATTGCTTGATCTTTTCTTAGGAACAAATACCACCACTGGGATGCTGACAGGCATAGCAGTCTTTCATTTCTTATTGGTTTAATGTATGCTTTGCTCTTACTTCATTTTATGGGGCTTTTTTTGTACATGCAAAGGTACTTGGTCCCCTATATCAGGGGTCTCCAATCTTCGGGCCACTGACTGGTACCAGTCTGTGGTCTGTTAAGAACTGGTCCATGTGAGCGATGGGCGAGTAAGTGAAGCTTTGTCTCTGTATGCGCGGGATATAGGGTTGAATGTGAAACCATCACACACACACAGAGTCCGTGGAAACATTGTTTTCTGTGAAACTGATTCCTGATGCCAGAAAGGTTGGGGACCACTGCCCTAAATGGTCTTTTAAAATATTTGAATGGTCGTTTACCCATCCTGGTAATTTCCTGATAATTTATTACCTTAGTTTCTTTGCATATAAACCATCTATTTAGAAATTGTGAAGGCCCATTATTTGTGCTCATAAAGTAAATGTTTGAAGAAAACACTAATGGAAAAGAGCACAAATTTTATTTTGTATCAAAAGCAGCCAATTTCATTACAGAAAGTATAAGGGTACAATGTGACAGGTAAATGAATAAAAAAAGGCATAACTGAGTGTTGGGATTTACATTCATGAGTAAAATGAGACAGAAACAAAAATATTTTTAAAATGATATAGAGCTTTACAAAGGCATTATAAAAATGTATTAAGAAGAAAATTTTGCCTGTTAGTGATAATGACTTGAGATATATATTATTTCCTTATTTTCTTCTCAGTGTAGCAGTCTGCTTTCAGCATAAGGCTCTGCTTAATGAAAATGATAAAAGAATCACCATTACAACAGCCTTAAATTAATTCAGATTGTGGTTTTTAACTAAATGTTATGATAACCATGATATTTAAAATATATGGGAAGGAGAGAGTGCAGGAGAAAATATGTTGCATAAACATGGGTGGAAATCATAATTTGTAAAATGGATCAAAAAGAGCTGAAACATAATTCTGTCAGATATTTCCAAAGGAATCCAAGTGTTTGGTAGAAAAGCTAAGCCAGCACTTCTGAGTAAATCATTTGCAACAATTTGGCACACCAGTTATAATAAAATAACATTCTGACCAAGACTATCAATCACAGTAAAATATATTCCTTCATGTAAATACATTTTATTGCCTTGTTTACAGTCTAGGTAATTGCCTGTTCTATTTTCCATCATCCAGATTTGGCAACAAAGCTGAACATCTGGCAATGTTATTGCAAAGTGCTTGTATAAAAGTATGCTATCTAAGATAGAACCAATTGAATGAAATTATGTCTGTGACATGGCCCGCTTAGATGAGCAAGTATCCTCTGTATGCTTATTTCTAAGACAAAAAAGAGAGGCATCGTTAATCTCAAGTTATTCCTCGCAAGAGTGAAGGGTATGTGAAAACCTGTGAAACTCACTCCAATAATTTTTCAGGCAGGGATTTTATCCACACCCAGCCACAGCATAATTCTCCACCTAAACATCCACACCTAACCATGATGATCTCAAAAATGTGACAAAATGTGTGCTATAGCATCACTGTGCAAGCTTTGTCCTTTTATACTTACATCATGATATTGCATGCTAGTGTGTAAATGGTGGAGAATGTCTCACAACACTGAAGCATACTTTGCATTACTTGTCGTACTTGTCCCTTCCACATATACAGTACCTATGAGAGAAATTCAAGCTATTTGAAAATATCCACAATGTGGCTATCTCCAATCTATGTTGCCCTTCCATTATTTTCAGTATAGATAATTTAGTTTATTCAAACATCAGGTAAAGCAATCATGTTGCAGAAGCTCTAATATGACCGAGTGATCCAAATCTCCCAGCAAATAGAGACAAACATACTCCATAAACCCAACCCAAATATAAATCTAATCTAACATTTTGTGTTTAAATTCTTAGATCATGTGGATACTCTCCTTCAGATTATTATTATTGCGCAAGTGGATTTTAAAGTATCAAACTTCATTCTGGATGCCATCTTAATTAATTGACATCACAACAAACAGCAAAGATGAGGAACCTTGCTACTGCCTGAAGGGGTCAAGACATAAAAATAATAATTTAATCTTACTAGCATTCAACACTGTAATAATTGTGCCATCAACATTTGTAAACTGCAGTCCATAAATATGCCAGTTTTTTATTTGCATCACTGAAGTGAATACTCCCACAGTAAATAAATAAATAAAAGAAAGTGAAAAAGGAGGAGAGGGGAAGTAAATGGATTTTGTTTGACTTTTGACAATACCTTAACATTCTACAAAAAGATAAGCTTCTAAAGAAATCAAACAACAATCAATTACAAGGGCAATTTGGAAAAAAAACACTCCATTTGGTTATCAGTGATAGACACTCACAGGTACAGAACTTTTATTATACACATTAGAAAACTACAACATTACATTACTTTTCGACATAATCATAATTCAAATTGAGGCACTATTCATAATGTCTTAATTCCTATATTCCCAGAATTTTTTTTGCAAAGAAATCGTCCTCCTGGGTATGAAGCCAGAAGAGGTGGTAGTTGTTTGGCGCCAAATCTGGTCTCTTGAGGAGATCAAAAACATTCCAATGGAACGGCTTCAAAAGTTCTTGGGTGCATCTAGCAGTGTGTGGGCGAGCATTATCATGAATCAACATCACACAATAAGTCAGCATCCCCCAATGCTTGCGTCGCACTGCTTCGGCAATGACAATGTTCTTCACGATGTGGTTACAGGTTGGCTTCATTCCCAGGAGGGAGATTTTTTTGCAGAAGGAATTTCAAATCTTGTAAGATGTTATGGAAGTGCTTATGTCATTTGAATGGTGATTATGTCAAAAAGTAATGTAATGTAGTTTTATAATGTGAATAATAAAAGTTCTGTATCTGCAAGTGTCTGTCATCGTTAACCAAACGGAGGGTTTTTAAGACATTCTGTTCCTAAATTTCATAATGAGCTATAATAATAGATTTTCATTGAGGCCATAATTAATTTTAATTTCAAGAAGAAAAATTTAATACATGGCAGGATTCAGATTCTAATCTATTGCCCCAAACATATTCATTCTAGAACAAGCTGTGAGATCACTAAGCAGGATAAGGGGTAAATGGTCTTCTTCACAATTTCCTCTAACTTTTCCAATCTTTCCTCAATAAAATTTTTCTTAGATTGGAGGCGAATCATAATGGCTTTAAATTTCAGATTCCATAATGGGAAGGACTTGAATGTACTCTGAGACATCAAACTGATTTAGTTCAACCTTTAACCTCCGACCAGTCTCCTTTAATTTTCCCTCTTTGGTCTCTGAATTTATCAGTATCCTAAAAGTTCACCAACATATCTGCCTTGCTTTGGCATGAAGATATCCACTAACTGTTTTTCAAGAACATGTCATCCTAATCTATCTTTTTTCTTACTGAATTGGACTGAAATCTGAATCTCCCACCCACTATTTCAGCAGAGTGGGTTTTTTTCTTGCCCTACTAGGTAACACTGGGTAGGCAGGGAAAGAGATCTAGAAAAATCACTAGTTTTTCTCCTGAAAGCATCCTGGATTAAAATTTTGAGGACAATACTTCCAACCTTGTTGGTGAGGCACAGTTAAATTGGGCTGTGCTGTCAGAACGTTTATGCGAACATACTTTCTTCCTGTTTGAAGAATAAGAAGAAAATCTATTATTAACCTTTACTATGTGACTGAGTCTTGAGATCAAACTGGCACATTAAATTCAATGGAGTTCTTATCTGCAATTCACAAGCCCAAATCAGCCATTTTGCAAAATATACAATTCAACTAATCATTCCCTTCACAGGAAAATAGACAAATTACATTCCATAACTGTCTGATAAGATTAATCAAAGTTTCAGAATTGTACAGTACATATGTCTTCTTTTCACCAGGAGAGTAGAATTACCTGGCATATCTATTTCTAGAAACATCTATTTAAGTCAGTGGTCTACCACCTTCAGTTTCTGAGTTTTAGCCTTTGCTGTAGTCCTGTACCTGTATCTGGAGATATTTTTCTGTCAAATTAATAGACCTGGAGGATACAGCTGTAGAATACAACTGAAGGAAAAGAAAATGTGGATAAAATATTAAAGCTACTGTTTGCATATAGTTCTACAGAACAGGAATAAGAAATCATGATCATTCTCAAGGAATATTTACAATTAATTTCCTTGTCTACACCTCTTTGTGCTGTTTCATGAAAAAAATCATTAAAGAAAACAGAAAGATCATATAATCACCCCTTTTTTTTAATAAAGAAAATAGATTGCATTAACACACTATTCTGACTCCCTTATTTTTCTATATCCTGATTCCCTAACTTTACCTTCATGAAATGGAGAGATCAGAAATCTCTTGCCAAAATAACACATTCTCAGTTTTCTAGAGTGAAAACATTAGCAGATCAATGTCTACTCACTTTGGATAAACAGCTTTAGACTCTGAGGAACAATTAAGTAAAGATGTCTACCACAATTAAATTATACAGCTTTGCAGTTAACTTTATATACTGGGGATTTTCTCCAGAAGATGCTGCCGGATTCACTTATCTGAAATTGAGGCAGAAGGCACATAGGGTAGCAGTTCTCTAGTGTGCTTGAAATATGGAAGAAAGTAAACATCTGGAGATCAATGGGGAATCGGGTAGAAAGGTTTGATTATCTACCTGCCAGAATAAATCTCATATATTACAAATGTGTGCCTTGGGCTTATGCTGTTCCAGATTTTTGAACTTCTGGATGAACACACATACACACACACTTTTACATTAAACCATTCAAAACCTTTTCCCTCAGAGTGCCTTATATATTTACATTTTGACTATCAATGTTTGCCACAATGAATCATCAAGCTTGCACTCAAGGTATTTGAAAGCAAAGTTTGAAAAATAAGTATTGAGTGATGGAAGTGCTCCATTTGGAAAGGTAATAGCCTGAAGAAAAATCGAAGCTTTTCTCATAGGCAAGCAAAAGTCTGAAACAATTGCCTGTTGCAAAATGTAGGTACTGTGAAATTAAGAATAAAGCTACAATGCTCTCTAGAGGTAATACTTTCTCCTTCTCTAAAATAAAGCTGATAGACCCTGCCCTTGGATAATTTAGCAATGTATTCTAAATTAGAATGAGTCAAAATTGAACTGTTTGGAACCATTTTGTGACTAGAACAAGGGAAAGATAAATTCACCAGTGAAGCCTTTCCTGCATTGGTGAATGTCAAATCTATCATCACTGCTACCATAATTATAAAAATAGAAATTAGAAGAAGGTAAAGACAGTGGTAATAAAGCCGATAGTACTAGAAAAAGAAAGAAATGTAACAGATTCTGGTCTTCTTCTGAGTTGTATTTGGACCAATATTCTGGGTGAGTATTTTGATGATACTGATGAGTTTCAAGAATGGTGAAACTCATATTTACTTTATTTTATTTACAAATTAAGAGTTCTTATCCACGAAGTCTTTTGCTATTCAAAATTAGCAACACATTTTGAGACAGAAATCAGTGTGTATCAAGCTAAGACAAGTTACCAATCTAAGTGCCTGTTCTGGACTTTTTAAAAAAAATCATTTATTTTTTGCATAAGGATCATAGCAAGGGAAAGTGTTGAATTTAGTCCACTTGTCAGTTTGTTATTATTCTTGTTCCCACATCCATGCTTTGCTGGTGGAAGGGGGATAGAGGGAAATCACCATGCTAATCATCAAACGTTGTTATAGAAGATGCAATTACACTGAAGGTTATTTATTTCAATTTGATGTCTATATCTGAATGAAAATGAAAATGAAACAGTAATATTAGCTTAAGATCATCTTTGTTCAAGAAATGTGTACTATATTGAAAAAAAACATGTGGTTTCCTATTTGCAACTCTGCATCTTCAGTAATGCAGGTTGCCTCTTTTTTGCTAGATTATTCAATAAAATATCACAATATTTAGACAGATAGACAGACAAGCACAAGTATATATAGAAGGTATGCATATTTAATCCATATTGAGTTGATACAATTTTGCAAGGAAAGCAAAGCAATCTTTACTGGCCTTATTAGTGACAATAGATAAACATTTGAAAACATCTTCTAAGTAATAGAGTTACCAGTGGAATTTTGCTGTAATTTCAAAGCAAATCAAGATAGGTAAAATATTCGTGCCAGCAAAATAAATAAATCATGTGAAACTCAAACTGAGTTGCATAAATAAGACTGCATTCTTATACCTTGTATAGTTCAAGTCTTACTTTAAGTAATACTTTACCCAATCTCACCAGCTTGCCCAACCAACCATGCTATAGGAGCACAATCAAACCAATTTTTGGTCCTGTCTGTTCAGTTTTCAGAGTGTTTTTGTGCTTATAGACAGACAGTTTTAAGCCCATTCACCCCATATTTCTTTCCAACATTTTGTTTGTATTGGAAAGAATAAACATGCACATGTTCAAATAGTATCAGAACTAAAAGAATTTAACGCTCCTATTTTTTGGCCCTCAGAAACAGATGCAATGAAATGCATTTCCATTTTCTTCTATTCTACAGTAGCAGTTCATATTGAGGTAATAGAGACTTCATGCAGCACAATGTCTACAAATAATTGTGTATTTATTATACAGGGAGAGACAGAGAAGGAGAGACTAGGATTATGGGGGTTGAAATCCAAAACACCTGTAATAGTGTTACTCAGCTTTGTCAGTTTTAAGATGTGTGGATTTTATGCTAGCTAGGGAATTCTGGAAGTTGAAGTCCATACATCTTAAAATTGCAAGATTGAGAAACACTAATATAGAGGAGAAGGAAAGACTGTGGTAGATGAAAAAACAGATAGTTTCGGTCCAAGATAAATGTTTCTCTTTCACTTCTCAGTTATTCAGCTTTATAGAGATTTTATTTTATTTATTTATTTATTTGCATTTTTATACCGCCCTTCTCCCCAAAGGGACCCAGCCATATAAAAACAATTAAGACAATTAAACAAACAACACATTAAGAGAAAATTTAAAATACAATAATTATAGTGACTGATTTAGAGTCGTAATATAAAACCAATTTAAACCCTGATTAAAATAGAAAATTAAAATTAATAGCATGTTTGGGCAAGGGAAAAGGTGTGAATTAGGTCAACCCGGCCTGGGTAAAAAGGTGGGTTTTTATAGATAAAAAACGATACTCTGTTGTCTCTAAATTAACTAGGAAGCTAATGACTGCTTAGTTCTGAGGGATATGAATATGGACCAGGAAGAGACTGTTGCTGTGTCTTTTTAATTTAGCCTAAGATGCTTTAAGGTAGCATAGCCTACACTGACCATGAGAGATCAGGAAATTTGGGTGGGAAAAAAGCAGTGTAAACACACATGCTCAGAATGTCATTTTCTGAGAGCTTAATGAGAAGGATAATTTAAATGGTGGCATTTGGCTTTATGGAATATTGCAAAAATGGCTTAGCTTCATTTCCAAGGTGAATGGGATGTTGTCCTCAAAGAAATTAATTTAAACTGTAGGATATGTGGAAAGCCTCAGGGCCAGGGGAAGCTGAAAATTTGGGAGTGTTCTCCTTAAAATTTAGCATTGACATAAAAAATGAAAAATATATGTGTAAATCAGAATAAAGGTGCTGGGAACCTTAAGGGGATGTTTTCAAAAAAAATGAGGATTGAGGGAGACCAGGCATGTTAATAAAATTCATAAGTAATGTTGTCCACAAAAGTTGAACCACCACATTCAATCCACATGCCTTGTTAATAGATAGCCACACAGACTCAATTTACAACACTGAAAGGAAGTCATTATGGAGAAGGATTGCAACCAAGGGACTTAACATCCAGGCTAATGTCCTTCTGCTATGTTTTAGGACAAATTCTAATAGTGACAGATTTCAATAAAAAGAATATATGTTGCTCAGAGTTGATATAGCAATAGCAATAGCACTTACTTACATGCTGCCCCTTAGTGCTTTACAGCCCTGTATGGTTTACAACATAAGCATATTGGCCCCAACAATCTGGGTCCTCATTTTACTGACCTTGGAAGGATAGAAGGCTGAGTCAACCTTGAGCGTTGATTGAACTCCAGGCCATGGGCAGAGTTTGCCTGCAATGCTTCATTCTAATTACTGTCTCACCAGAGGAATGTGAATCTTTGATACTCTCTGAGTTTGGTTGTTTTCTTGCAGGTGTTTCATTGCCCAATTAGGTACAATTACACTAAGCAATGAAGATTTTGGTTCATGAACACTTTTGGGTGTATCTTACATACTTTTGATTGCTAATCACAAAACTAACCTATATTTTCTTATCTTAGCACATATCATTTTATATAACTGTAGTATTTTTATACATTAGTAATGTACATCAATCAGTACCTGCTGGCTGAATCATATGAAAACATGGAACTGCTCTTGAAACACATTCAGCATACCAAGTACAATTGGAGTATCTGTGGAGATCTAAAAGTGGTGGCTCTGCTTTCAGACAAATTAGCCATCAATAGACAAGTGATAATAATTGGCAATCAACAGTAAAGGAATCAGTACTCAAGAAATGTTCTATAGAATGGCACTTGATAGGGCAACCATGATGGCCTTGTACAAGGTATTCAAATGCCATGATGTGTCTACAGGATGATCAGAAGAAAGCTGAATGGAGTCAAGTAGAGTGTACATGGGTGCAATATTTGAAAGACCAGGTTAGGGACAAATTATCATGAAAAAAATCTGATTAATTGTAGTCTACACTGATTTGATGGCAAATAATTAATTAACAAAAACAATTAGTTGCAATTTGATTTGAAGTAGATTTTAAAAGAAATAATAGCAAAATCAAGTTAAGTCCTATTTATTCAATGTGATGGGTTCCAGGAGTCCAGATTCATCAGAGAGTCAGATCATCAATATGATTATGACAGATTTCAGTTTAAGACTATGAAGCAATCTGATGTTTGCTTAAGCTTCACAAAGACAATAACATGGAAAATAAACTAATTAGCAATGATGTCATGCATTATGCCCATTAAAACTATTTTGAGATTCATTTTAATAGGACTAGCATAATAACTTTTAAATCTGCTTTTGATCATGATTACAAAGAGATTGCTACTTGTAGAGCAGGGGTTCCCAATCCCCAATCCATGGACCAGCACTGGTCTGTGGCATGCCAACAACCAAGCCATATAACCAAGTGAAGCCCCATTCAAGGTATGCAGGCAGCAGATGAAACCACACCCCCTCCGGCCCCTGGAAAAACCTCTCTCCATGGAACTGGTTTCTGGTGCCCAAAGGTTGGGGGGCACTGTTGTAGAGTACTGCAGAATCCATATGAAAGAACTCTTTTACAATGATCATATGTCTTTAAAGAACAATATAAGAAGAAAACTAGGTGTCTTCTATTCAAATAATCCTGTTTTCTTACCTTCTCTTCTTTGTTTTCTTTCTACATTTGGTTTGGTTTTGTCTAATTCTTTAATTTCCCAAAGAGCTGCGTCCTGTTGCTATATCATTCTGAGAAATGTGCACATATTTTGATATACATTCCTTCTTAAGAATTGAGTAATTTATTATTAATTCTTATGCTGCCTTTCAGATAGAAACAGCATTTAAGTTAGCTAAAAATTAAACTAAAAGTGATCACTTATCAAATGAACAAAATGCATTAATCAAACTGGCTTTCACAACAAATCAACTTAAATGCCCAAAGCCTGTTTGAAAAACCTTTGCATTGCATAAGTAGGACAACAAAGATAGAGTTAGTCTGATATTCATCAATCTATCTATCTATCTATCTATCTATCTATCTATCTATCTATCTATCTATCTATCTATCTATCTCCTTAATATAGCTGAAGTTGTAATATATAATGTATACATTTTATACACTTAAAAACATAGGGAACATTAGTATAAAATTTGGAGAAGAGGACTGAAAGAAACCTGTAGTTTTGTCTGTATTTTTGTTTGTTTAGGGAGTTTAGGTTAAGTTATTGTGAAAAAATAAACTGGATATTTTTCCCTTTATTTCTAATACTGTACTATATATCACCACTGTGAAGTTAAACTGTCTAAATTTGGTAGAGAAGTATTTGGCCCATGTTATATGCTTCTACTGCAAGGCATATACAAAAAGAGAAGGTCAAAGAACACCAAGCATACCCAGAAGAAGATGGAGAGGCAACATGAAAGAAACACTACAACAGCATCATATAACAATAATTGAGGCTGCCAGAAGAGCATGAACCTCAACTTTGTATCTGTCTCAACACCCAAAATGGTAAAGGAAGAAGTAAACAAGAAAAAAAGAGACTAAAACAAAAATTTTGGATCGCAGAATAGATAGGAAGAGAAAGGATTTGTCAGAGAATGGAAAAAAGTGATCTTATTTTTTTTAGATTCTCTTTACTTGTTAACCATGCTTTATCTCTAATTTTCTTAGCCTCCTCAATTGAACTCAAAGGAAACTACTTAGTCCAGGCTGCCAGAAGAAAATTCCCAAGTTTGGGACTATCCCAAGAATGCTCTTTAGTATTTTCTCTTCTGCTGGTGATCCCATCACTAAAAGGAGAAATTGTTGGATCGGCAAATGCCTCTGAGCTAGCAAAGATTTTGCCCAAAAGACTGTAAGATGAAAGAGGCAGATTAGCAAATATACTGTCTGATGTGTATAGAAAAATACTTGTTAATTTAAAGCATTCTAAAATCAAGACAAATATACAAACACAAACATGCAGACACAGAAACACACAGTGAAATTACTATAACAATAGCTCTTAGACTTATATATAGCTTCATAGTGCTTTACAGTACTGTTTGAGTGGTTTGTAATGTTAACATATTGCCCCCAACAATCACGGCCCTCATTTTACCAACCTCAATAGGATGGAAAACTAAATTAATCTTGAGCTGATCAGGATCAAACTCCAGGTTGTGGGTAGAGTTTGCCTGCAATACTACTGTGCTACCACAGCTATACACAGAATATACACAGAAATGGAAAGACATGACACTGACCACCATAGAGGAATAGGTGTTGAAACTGATAGACCTTGCTGAGATGTGTAAAGTAACTTATTTTGTTAAAGGAAAAATGTTGGTGACTAGAAACCTCTTACGGACATTTTGTGTAAAAAAAAAAAAACATGATTTATGACTTTGATGATTAGACAAAATAGATTCTTGAAAGAAGAGTATTACGATGTAAATTTAGAGAGAGCAGTTAACATATAATTGTATTTATAACCGTCACAAAGAATATTCTTTCTTTTCTATTTTTCTTCACCTTCTGACTTGTACTTTTTGTTTTTTCTTTGCCTTCTTTTTCTTTTTCCTTCTTTATATTTGTTTGAGTGAGTTTTTATCATTTTTTAAAGGTTCAATAAAACTATCAAGGTTAAGAGTTCAATAAAAATATCAAATAAACCTGCACACACAAAGCAATGCAGTCCTTATAAAACATGTAATGTGTTTGTATACTATAGATTCATATTCGAAAAAGAATGCAAAATAGAGACTAGTAGTAACCTGTTTGTACATATAGGTAATAAAACATTTGAAAATGTCTATCTTGCCATACATAATTGTTTGCCTAATTAAACCAACTGGCTTCTAGACATAGATATTCTTTGTTTGTTGTCAAGAAGAAAGAACTGATTGCCTTTTACTGTCTGGGAATGTAAATATAATTTTCTTTTATTTGTTTCTGTATATTTACAGTTGAGCAGAATCATAAAACACCTCAATAAAGATGATTCATGTTATTTGCACATGCATTGGTGGCAATGCAAAATGATAAATGCATCCTCCTAGTTCATTATACAGAGGTCTTTAGCAAAAGACTACAGTGGTTGAATTGCCAGTAAGAGTTGCTAAAGAAAAGTTTTCTAAAGCATAATGAACAGTGCATAGTGTTGGGTCCCAATTCAAATTAGTGCCAACTTCAAAACATTTGAACTTCACTTAACATAGGGTGAACAAAGCCCTTTCAAGCCGGCAGAACTCATTTTCTTAATCCCCCCATCTTTGATGATTCAAAGATGCTACCCTACTAGTTGCCTGCCTTTGAAGTGTATTTCCTTTACTTTCCTCTTTTTTCAAAATTGCAAGAACTTTTCATTGTTTCGATTATTATTTTTTTAAGGTAAAAGCTTTACTTAACACTCGTGGGTCTGCGTTATGATGGCTGTCTCTATCACAATCCATACTGTAATGAAATTGAACAAAGTGTTGAGCAAAGATTGTAATCTAGATTTTAGCAACAGCAATAGAACTTAGACTTATATACTGTTTCATAGTGCTTCACAGCCCTCTCTAAGCAGTCTACAGTGTCAGCATATTGCCCCCAAAGATCTGGGTCCTTATAGATATAAACCTGAAATGTTCTTAATAGATATTTTACCTGAAAATTTAAATAAGAAATATTTGGACCTGATTGTGCACGTACTTACAGCAGCTAGGATTGTTTTTGCACAGAATTGGAAGAATGAAAAAATAATACAAGATGAAAAAATAATAAGAAAAAATTTGGAAGGTGTGGAAATGGACAGATTAACATTATTGCTGAAAGATAAAGAAGATACAGTACACATTAAGACATGGAACTATTTTTACAATTGGTTGGACAAGAGATAGAAAGAGTAGGTTTGAAATTGTAGTAGCAAATGTATTTTTATTTATTTATTTATCTATTTATCTATTTATCTATTTATCTATCTATTTATTTATTTATTTATTTATTTATTTATTTATTTATTT
>JANHFO010002685.1:98652-112621 GCA_032468095.1 Pareas carinatus
CATCTTTAAATTCGTCAATGAGGTCGAGTCCCCAGGAGGTCATGGTTGCGCTCACTCCTGTGACTCCCAAACCTAGGAGGTTGAACCACTCCAGCCCTAAAAGGCTGGGCAGTCGACCTGCCACCACTGTTACAGGCGAATTTTTAAAATTTTACTGGGAGATCTATCAGACCCAACACCGGCAAACGGTTTCCCTGATAGTCTCTGATGTGTAGCTTTTACTGCGCTAATTGGCTCTGCTTCACATCAGGCAGGAGATTTTTAAGGGTGGCCCAGGAGATGATCGAGATGGAGGACCCTGAGTCCACCTCCATCCGACAGGGTTTCCCCTGCAAAGTCACGGACACATAAATTTTGCTGGTGGCCCGACAAGCATTAGCTTTGACTCTAATGCGACAGGCATCTGCGGAGTCTCCAGAACCTCTGGTGCTGTCTCCTGCCTTGGCACCTTTCCGGGCATGAAAACGGTTTCTGCTCGCTGCTGGTGCGGGAGTCTCCGCCTCCACAGGCTTTGCGATGTGCCCTTTTCATTCACAATGCCTGCAAACGGCCTCGCGGAACCTGCAGACCAATCTGGAATGTTGCCCACCGCAGCTGGGGCATCTCCTTTTTGGCTCAGCCAGCTTCCTGACGGTTTGCTCGACTTCACAGGAGTCCTCCTCGGAGTCAGCTCTGGTCTCAGCTTTCCCTTGGTTGATGGACGCCTCTTGCTTGCCAGCTGCAGCTGTGCTCGCCAATTTCTGGAGCGACTCAGCTGCATTAGAGGCTGTTTCAGCCACTCAAGCCTGATCCATGGCCGTTCTCAGGGTGAGATCCGGGTTGGCCAAGAGCCTTCTCTGTAGTCTTAAGTCTCTCACCCCGAAAATCAACTGGTCAAGCAGGCTGTCATCAACATTCGGGAAAACAGTGTGTGGCAGCTTTCCGCAGGGCTGAAATGTACTGGTTAATTGTTTCTCCCCCTCTCTGCATACGGTGCCTGAATTCGTTCCGCTTAACGAATTTCGAAGGCACTGGGGCATAATACGCATGGAGTGCCTCTGATAACTCTCTCCAGGTGACTGCCTGGAGGGTTCTCGGCTCCACTAACGTGCTGGCCATATCAAAAACTTCGTGCCCACAATTACTGAGGAAGATTGCTTTCCTCCGTTCGTCCATCAGGCTTTGGATTGTATGCGACTGGATAAAAAAATCAAAACAGGACATGAAGGTGTCCCAGGTCTCTTTTGCCGCATCGAAGGGGGCTTGTGGGGCCAAAGTTGCCATTTGCAGCTGTGATGGGGCTGACTGTTGTTGACTCAAACTGGATCTCGTTGTCTTCCCTTTCCTCCCCAAGATTTCGTCGCCAGTTGTTGGATCTGAGGTACCTTGGGTTCGTTCGCAGAAAGGAGAAGCGGAGAAGCCTCAGTGAAACCAAACAACGTTTATTAACAAAGTAACCAGAGAGAATGTAACCAACAGGGCTGGAAAAATACAGGGATTTTTAGAACCGGTTTTTGGCTGTTGCAGCAGTCAATCACAGGGTGCCTTTGCTAGTCTCCTGGATGTCTAGAGGTTTTGGGAGGGAAACAGCTTCCCACATCTGCTGACCGGTGATTGACAAGGCAATTGGGGTCAGACATGCTGGAGCCTCTCCGTTTGACCAGGAGGCTCCCATAGATAGCAAAGGACTCTTGCTTTACCAGCCGAACCTTTGGATCCCAAGTAGGGCTATTGCTTAACCTGTAAAGCCCTGGGATCTAGCAAATCCAGGGGACTTTTCTTATTTCTTTTTTGTTGCCAGTTTAGCATTTTCCTTTCTATTATAACGTATAAATCTATTTCAGAATTTGTACTATATATTTTATACTTTTTGTCACCAAATGGCAAGAAATCATGCTACTTATGTAAGGCAACTATAGTCAGAGTTGATTCTAAGGGCTACATACAGGTGGTCCTCGAGTTATGACTGTTAACTTAGTGATGGTTCAAAGTTACGACATCATGCCCCAAAGTACTTATGACATAGACTCAAAGTTATGAATGTTGCAGCAGCATGGCAATGGTTGATCCTTACAGCCGACTGCGATGATGCTGAAACATTCCCCCTGCTTATAAACCCCTCCACAGAGTTTTAAAAGTAACTGGTTCTGCTATGCTAGCCCAACAGATCCTCCCCATCCTGTCTCTGATTGCTCACTTACCTTTCAAAGATCTACAGAGTCAGGGCCATGTATGTTCTGACTTGGCTCCCAAACACAACAAAACGCATGCTCTCAAGTAAACATTCCCTTTATTAGGAGCGCCAGCAGACCCCAGCAATGAGTCCCTCTCTCTCACACACACAGCAGGTTGAAGAAGTCCTTAATTGCCTGTGAAAGCTCCCTTTTCCTCCCGGCAATGGCCCAACACACAAACAATGAGTCTCTCTCTCTCACTCACAGGCAAGAAAGTCATTTAAGTTCTGTGATGCATGAGCTCATTCTTCTCCAGCAACAGTCTTTCTCTCTCTCTCTCTCTCTCTCTCTCTCTCTCTCTCTCTCTCTCTCTCTCTCTCTCTCTCCCCACACACACACACACACGCACAACATACACATATACACATACACTAACAATGTGTTATTTTGTTTCCTTCTTTTTGTCCACTATTTCTCTTCCGTCTTTCCCAACAGGATATATTTCCCAAGTTAAGGGAATCATTTTTGTAACTATATGGCTGCTATTTTAGATAACTCTCTGCTAAAAGTAGTTGAAAAAATTATGTTGAGAAATTACTTCTGTACCAGAATTGAGAAATGATTTCAAAATAATCTATTAATGCTGTGATTCAACAATATACAATTGTTGTGTGGTAGATCGTTGCTTTCTATCATGTGTGTCACAGGGAATATACTGTATACATAATTGGAATGCTTGGAATGAGGCTTTTCAACTTTTCAGTCCCAATCAAATTCAACTGCACCATGAAAATTGATACATGAATAGTGATAAATACACCTAGGATATTGATCAGCTAAAATTAGACATTTTCCTTGTCAAGAAACAGAAAGATCCTGAGGGCACACTTTCTCAACTGCCACTTAGAGTTCAATCCAAAACTGAAACCAAATTACTTGCAGTCTGAAAGTATGTTTTAGCTATTGACCGAAATACAAGCAATGCAATAGGGATCTTCGTTAAGCCTCTCTATTCTTCCCATTGGTCAATATTTTCTAAGAAAATTACCATTGCCACATGTCAGACAAACAATGAAAATTACAATATTCATTTTATTTCTGAATGACATCATGATACATGTGACATTGTCATAGCTTGTACCAGATGCCTATAACTGCAACCACCATTTGCTGAACTAAGGCTGATGAGAGCTGGAATTTGACAACAATTAGTCCTGCATTAGGCACGTTAGAGTAATATTTGTATTTGACTGACTTACATTTAACTGTTTGGGGAAATTGTAGTCTATCAAATAGGCGGCCATATAAATTAGATAAACATGCAAACATAAAAAGGCTATCAAATTTTTTCTTCAAGTACCAGGAATAACATAAGTAGCTGCTACTGTTGATGTTACAGAAGAAAGGACTATAGAATTTATTCTGCAATTTTAATATGATAGTCCAATGATATGCAGCATAAGATTAACGTCCCTCACTCCCTGTCTTCTCTAAGCCCTATATTGCTATAAAACAAATTTGGCTCACTTTTTTCTTCTGGGTCCCCTGTTGCTTCTTTCATTATCTGCAATCTTTCCACAACAGCTGTTGTCTTTCATTTCTCTCCTATCGTTTTTTCCCAGAGCAACAATGTGCCATTTCACCTTCTTCTTGTAAACTGAATTAGACAGAAAGATATCATTTTTCAATAACATCTGCAACATCTTGTTCTTATCAGAGTGTACTTTTTGGCTAACTGACATGTGACGAGTCATCCCGTAGTTATAAATTGTGGCATTATAAGAAAGCAATACAGTTATAGATCTCCATTTTATGTACATAATAACAGTGATATTTATATAGAGTTTTATGGGTAGCTATAAAGAACTAAAAGTAATAAGGGTGGTTTTAAAATTTAATATTTCCAAACAATTTTGAAAGTACCTTCTAGAACAGGTATGCAGTATACAACTCAGGCTGACAATCTTTCAGAAACCATGAAGTTTGTTTTATTTCTCTACATTTGGAGGCAAAAGAGTAGACAAAACAACTATATTTCAATAACATACAAGTAGACTGACTATGATTTCTGAGGTTTGTTGTGTGTGATTCAGAAGAGATGTGTAATGAGCTACGTGGCTTCATCTAGGAAGATTACAAGAATTCTGAAGGCCACAGGCTAGCCTATAAAGTCAAAACAGTATCCCAGAGAAAGGTAGTTGCAATACATTTCCATGTCAGTGTCATGAAACTCATATGGAGGGATCCATGCGACCTTTTTATGACTTATATATCATTTCTATCCCCCGAAAGACACATTTGTACAAGAAAACAAATGGAATTAAAGCAAGAATCTTGTCCATGACTTTTACATGGTTTCTATGCCCCATTTTTGCATCTCAGTCATAGACAGGGCATGGTGGTTCAGTGGTTAAGATGCTGAACTTGTCGATTGGAAAGTTGGTAATTTGACAGTTTGAATCTCTAGCGCTGCATAACGGAGTGAGGTCCCATTACTTGCCCCAGCTTCTGCCAACCCAGCAGTTTGAAAGCATGTAAAAATGCAAGTGGAAAAATTGGAACCATTTAGGTGGGAAGGTAACAGTACTCCGTGCGCCTTAGGCATTCAGTCATGCCACCCACATGACAACAGGGACATCTTCGGACAGCGCTGGCTCTTCAGCTTACAAACAGAGATGAGCACCATCCCTAGACTCGGACACATGTGCAAGGTGAACCTTTACCTTTTACCATAGACAGAATTCTTGCTTTACTTCCATTTGTGTCTTGCAGTTATTGAGGAATCAATGTTCCAATCGATTGATGATCACACAAAATTTCATAAAGGATTGTTGGTGGTGACTTTATTTGGGAGATTTTTGGTCAACTGCCTTCAATAAAAGCTGACACTATGGGAGGTTTCTAGAAACAGAGTTTTATTTCAACATTTGACTTAACTTGGAACAAAGGAATCAAAACAAAAACCAAGGAGACCAAGCCAAGAAACAAAATTACTTCACACTAAAAGTAAAAGTACTGAGAGATTAAATTTTATGTCATCAGCATTCCATGGCTACCAAAAGTGCAAGACTCAATAAAACTATTTAAAGGCAGATTGTTACAAAAGCAAGACAAAGATTAACTACAGGGTATGCACATCATCCTAAACTGCTCTGTGACTGGATTTCCAGACTCTCTAGATAACATTTCTCTGTGCTATTGCTACAACTATGGCAGGAGATAGATTAAATGATAATATTTCCTGGAACAAATAGCATTGAGAAGAAAATGTCCAAATGCAGTCTTCTGCATCAAATGACTAATTATTCCTGGCCAGTACAAATATTTTATAATGCTCTTCTTTTAAAAAAAGCTAGTTCAATATATGATTGAACAGCCAGCAGATAAAATATATACATCCAGAAGCAGTATTGTGTGGTTGAATCAGGAGATGCAACCATTTATGAATGATAGAGTGGGATCACATTTTTAAAATTCTCTAATAGGCACACTATGCTCATTTTCTTAAAAAAAGGTGCTCTCATTTTCATCCTCATCTTCATCATCATTTTACACAGGAAATATTAAATCCAGTATCTGCAGCCTAATATAATATGATTCTAATTATCATGTTATGTGATGTGATTGTGTTGAATATGTAGCTCAATAAACTGAGATAAAATAAACTGAAGAATGAATGTTACTTCCTCATAAAAATAATAGTGTATCTTCATATTTAATGTGTATGTGTGGGTGTTAAAAACACAGCCAACTATGATTTTTGCAGCAAATAACGATCACAACAGTGAAGTTATATGATTAATAACAGATTCCTGATGTTAAATAAGGAAAAAACCCTCCTTAAGTTTCTAGTTCTTGCAATCAAAGCATATCAGAGAGAAAGAAAGTACAGCTACTGCCAAGAGCAATATCTTTTTTTAACTAGTCCCAGAAACTAATATCTCAATGTGTACCATAATTGAAGCTAAACATGTATTCATAAAAAATAGTATGTTGGTAGGCATCCCATAATGTCCTTCCACATTTGAAATATAGATAAAGCAGTGCTGTCCCATAGGTTCTGAAATGTACAGTGCATTATATTTTCTACCACATTTCTACAAATAGTTGTAGATCTACTAGTAAAATTCCCTATATAGCTAATTAGAAGAATAGTCCTGAGGTCAATGATTAAGAAGTCTCATCTCACTTGACCTCATTATAGATTGCCCACCTAAAAACTCCATGTTGATTTTAAGTTTTATTTGGGTGCTCTGTGCACATAACAAAAGAAATCAATCTATTGCATTGAGAATAGCTATATGCAATGAAAAAGAGAGAAAACGCCATGCAGCCAAAAGAAAAAAAAATAATTCCTCAGAATTATTGCTCAGTGCAAACAAGGAAGTTACCCCTTGGCCTTATTTCTTCTAAGAAAGTAGTCTCTGACAGTGACAAATGCAAATGTTCATTCTGTTGCCCCTACAAACTGATGTGTCAATTCAGTTTAACACTTCTTTGGGATAGGAAAATGTAGCTTGGAGATAAAGCTCTGACATTGTGGCAGGAACATATAATTCTTCGTATCGCTCTTTAGATTGTCAGCCTCCATCAACAATGAAGGTCCTAGACAAATTATTTTCACAAGAGGGGGAATTTTTGGATTTTGGTTAGATTTTGGTCATTGTCATTCTCTTATGGCACCATTCCAAGAATTCAAAAGTTTGCTTAATAGCATATTATGAAATGTCAAATTACTTTTGCATATCACAATAATTTACTCCAACAAATTTATCTGACAGATTTGATAGCACACAAGGGTCTTCCTAAAGCAGTGGAATGGAAGCATGAAGTGATAGCCAAGAGCACTGTTTTAAGATGACAGCATAATCGAATGCAAAATTATTGTCCACAATAAATAGGACATAGTTGAAAAATTCTTCTACTTTGGTGTAATAATTTTATGTGATGACATAACACCGCATTGATTGAGGAAGCACCTCTGCATGAGACAAGTGAATGACATAAGATATCAGAGCTTTAGAACCCCAAATTTCAATGATTTTACCATCCACCTCAGATTTCAAATTATTCTTTTCTCACCTATTCTACCACAGTGTTTGAAAACAAGCAGGCAAGCAGGCAAGCAGATTTAATGGAAGCATGGAGTATGGTGGAGAAGTATGCATTGACCATGATTGTTATGAGCAATTGGTCTACCTGTATATACAGTGTTTATGGACAATCTTCACTCTTAGAGAATGCAGCACAAGTTCTACAAATACTTGATTCAAATTTGTATTGTTGAAGTATAGTAACAATCTTTCTTGGCTTGAAGAAAGGGGACAAACATTTGTTTTAAAAAAATCCATCTTTTCCTAATTTATTATTTGAACTGTTCTTTCCTCTCCCAACTTGTAAGACATAGATGTTTATATTTTGGAGGTCCTTGATAAGCTAGTACTCATTTTGGGGGGAGGGAGTACATTTCAAGATAACTAACAGCCACATTTTATTCCCCCAGTGGTGAAACCCATATGAAACAAGAATTGTATGTGATATCCCTGACAAACATAATATTATATCTCACCTTGTATGGACAGGATGTTAAAAGAGAGGGAAGAAAGCATCAAATGGATGTTATCTGAGATTACAAAACCATTTTAGAAAATGTTTAACTTAGGAAGAAGAAAATGGATGCCAGAAGTCAGAGAGATTACTTTAAATATAAGCCTGTCATTTTATATGATAGAAATCCTGTAATGCATTCCATCTTCCCAATATATTTATAACATTCCAACTGTCAAGCAACAAATGGCTATCAAGGCCAATACCACGTATATAAAAAAACAGAGCTAATATCCTGAAATTTCAATATATAGCAGCTATTCTATCACACTAGCAAAGTTCTTTATTCCTTTAATATTTAATGTCAAGGATTCAATATGGCTCTTACAGTTCCTGTTTTGATAGATTCTGGCATGTATCCTAACCATCTTAGACAACAGTAAAGTGTTCTATCTATTGTCAGAGAATCATCTAAAAGTACAGGAGGAGTCATAAAAATTTATAAATTTAGATAATAATCTTATATTTGGATGATGTGTATTTAGCACACTGCAATCACAATAATAGCAAGCAAATCCTTGAAACCAATGAACAATATAAAGGATAGAAATAAAGGCAGCAGAAGTTGGAGCCGTCCTAGATAGCTAGAAGCATCAAACAATGGCTTAACTCACCATTCCCCTGAGTCCCATTACAGAAAAATAACACTTAGCAAATAAAGAATTAGTCCTACCACTATACAAAATGAGAAAACCCAATGTTGGTAGCAAATCTGAGGCATTATTCAAAGTCTGCAAATTATTTAAAAATTTAGGCTACGGTTTCCTTTTTATTTTGAAAATAGTCTTGAGTTTTAAATTATCAGCCTGAGAAAAGTCAGTTTGAATCATTTTGTGTTGAGCCATCAAGTAGCATCCTAACTTTTCCTCGATGAGTTAAACACCTATGGTACACTAATAGGGAATAAATCTCTAGAGTTAAAATACTAAAAATTCTGGTTAATTATCTAAAATCATTTTTAAATTGTTTCTTCAAAATGAGGAAGCGCTAAACCCTTCTGAGTTTGCATTATAAATGGTTGACATGGTAAGAGATGGATTTAAAGAAACAATCTCAAAATGATTAAGGGAATTATTCTCACAAAGACTTAAGCAAATTTGAGTTGTCCATTTACATATAAAAAAGCCTTAAAAGTTCTCCCCCTCAAAAAAGAGTGAGAAGAAGGATCTTTTTACCCCTCAGTTTCTCTCAATATTTCCCTCTAAGAATTCCTAAAATTTGAAAATTTTACTCCAAGAGACTACCTGAAGTGCTGGATTGCGATCAGCTGATTTGCACAGGAAAAAAAACAATTTACCCTCCCTTCAACATCAATCCCATTTCTGGTTAATTACAGATTATAGGTTAAGGGTTCTTCTGTCTTTTAGAACTTGCCTTCCACTATTGTAAGATTCAGAATAGAAAATTCTGCATCGGGAAAGGTTTGTTCGTCCCATGTCCTTAAAATGAACTTCAGATGAATGAATGAATAAGATTTTAGTCAGAGGGATGTCCTCATTTTTCTAACTGTGATTCTCAATGAAAATAAAGGCATGGCTTGCAAGTACTTAGACCAGCAGAAGTCAAATAAATAGAGCTGAGTGATATGATTACACCATGCGCCTCGAAAAACAATTTGTTAACCTTCCTTTTGCAGCATTGACATTGCTAAAGAATTTGTGCAGAGCATCTAATACCCTACTGCTTTTTGTGAAATCAATTTTTTTCTAAAAAAAAATCACCTTTCAGTTTTTATTTCTATGCGAGTGGTATGAAAACACAACATAACAGAGATATTCAAATGATAAAGCAAACAACAGGAAGCTGCTCTCTCTCTCTTTCTCTCTTTCTTCACTGAAATGGGATATCATTTTGATACTGAATTGCATTAACTTTGGTTCATCTCTGAATCAAAATCAAATATTATTGACTTAGCATTTGGTTGCTACTTTCCTCACTTGACTTGAATCTCTGTTATGCTGTATTTTCATAACTGTTCAAAAACAAAAAATCAAGAATTGTCTCTTGATCTTGTCACTGACATGACATGAAGGCAATGCCTCAAGATCAGTATCAGTTCATGGATTATTCATGAGAACATACATCATGATGGTCTTCAAATGTCATTTGCAATTAGCTGAAGAGCTATCAGCTTTGAAAACTATCTGACACAAACTGTTGGATTCATCTGTTAATAGTCTAGTCCTAGCAGAAAACAATGAGCAGGCTCATTTATTGAGTAATCCCAGTGCTTAAAAAATTAGATGACAAGGGTGGAATGGTTGTCAAAAATAGCTGTAATAATATCTCTAAGACTGTGCTTTACAAGTTACTCATCAAACAAACAATAAAAAATGGTGAGGTATTAAGTTGAATAACATGTGTTCCAGTACTGCACCTAGTTCTCTGAAGAGACTTTTCTTACAAGTTTCTTAAAAGTTTAAAAGTCTAGAAAACAGAAGCATTTTTTTAATTTTGTCTGATAAGAAAAGTAAAAAATAATTAAATTTAGTAGAGGGAAAACAAAGTTTGTAATTTAGATAAAAGAAAGGTATAGGAAAAAGGTAAAGATAGCTGGTTTGAGGAGTAAGTGTAAAAATGAACCATGCTATCTTGGTTCACCCGCTTTCTCCAGGATCAAGTTCAGTCAGTCAGTGTTGATAGGATAGGAGAGATATAGCCTGAGGCCTCTGCTATGAGAGGTGCTGCAGGGCTTCATGCTTTCTCCTCTCCTGTTTAACAACAATGGCATTATCAGTATACAGATGATACCCCACTCCAACTTCAGCCATCTGAGTGATGCCATGGAAATTCTGTTTTAGGGCCAGGAAGTTGTGAGCAGCTGAATGGGGAATAACAATCCTTAGCTCAACCCTAGTAAGAATGAGTAGCTTCAAGTTTAGAATCACCCTGGTTTGGGGAATGTTGCATCTCTTGTTGCGCCTTAAATAGATACTATGCACGATTTGGGGGTACTCCTGAACTTGTGGCTCTTACTCAATGGGCAAATGACAACTGTGGTCAGAAAGACTGCATAGCTTTGCATAGCTTCATGTTGTGCCCATTCTGGGACTAGGAGGCACTGCTTATAATCGCTCAAACAACTTCTGGTACTCTCCAAGGTTAGTTGTTTGCTTGCAGATATTTCATTACCAAACTAGGTAACATCTTCAGTGCTAGAGGGGAGCAGGGTTTGTTCTCTGTTAATATACTGCATGATTATCTGATGTAATCGCCGTGTTAATCCCTGTTTACCTGGGTGTTGATTGCCAGCAAAGAGGTCTTTTTGCTTCCTTTTCAGCTTTTAAATTGTCTTCTTTGAATGGAGTGTAAGTATTGTTTATCTCTATGTGCTTGTTGATGCCTGATTTGTCTGAGACCAAGCTGGTAGGATTTTTGGAGTTAGCTTATCCAGGATGCTCACAATTTCTTGGATGAAACAATCAATCAATAGACAACAGCCTAGTCAAAGAGCTACCAAGGAGAAAGCAACTACCCACCAACACTAACATGGCAAGCTACCGTATATAACCAGAGAACAATCTTTATTTATAGGAACATCTCTCTCCATTGATGTTTACCCTCCTGTTCCATCTGGCAGAAGAGGAATCTTTCAAGTACCATCAGCAAGAAAGTGCCTCTGTTGACATGCAGGGGAAAAGACTTTCTGTCATAGTGACCGCTAAATTTTACCCACCCAAAAATCAAAATTGCCCCAACTCTACTAGCACTTTACAAAGGCACTAATCACCTGGCTTTGCTCTCAAGTCTTTGACCCTGATAGTATGATTTTATGGTTAATTTGAGTGTTTATGAGTGTTCCCAGATACTACTTTTATGTTACTTCTGTTGTCTTTCATTTTGATTATTTTATTGCTTTTACTCTCTTACTTGTTAACCACCCAGAATCATGTGTACAAGATATGCAGCCTATAAATTTATTAAAGAAATAATTTTAAAAAAACCTGGACCTATAATTGATTACAAACTGAACATGCAACAGTAGTGTGCTGTGGTTGTTAAAACAGCAAATCTCCTTTTAGGCTGCATCATGCATAATAGTTTATTTTATTCTTGCTTTATTTATGGGAGGTAACAGTTCCAATTTTGTGATATTTACCGGAATCCTGCAAATTAACTATCTGTCTCTTCAACTAGGCCTCAGGGAAAGGAGCCACAGGCATTGCCTCTCACCTTAAGATATATGAGTTCGCACTGGCATCCATCTGAGATTCTGCCAGTTGTTTTAATTTCCATTGGAATACACCTCCTTGATTATAACTCACCTGATTTTCTTTTGGGACAGAGGAAATGATTGCAGAAGAGTTATTCATTTCTCAGAAGTTCTATGACTCCATAGCAAAAGAAAACAATTTCTGCAGAAGGCTTAGGAAAAACATATTTTCATTACATATTGCAGACATTTTCTTCCTACTATTTGAATTCCTCTGTTGTTTTTGAAGAATCAGACAGCTTTGCAAATATTTAAAAACCAGACTAAATAATGAAACATAAAAGATATCTAACCCAAATTAAACTAGCATTTTAAAAAAAGTTTATCTGATCACTAAAAACTTTTTTTTAATATAGAACTATTGTCAGTGTCTAAAAGCAAAAACATATGAAATAATGACTCTGTCTCAAACTCCCTAAAATTATTAGTTTCCAACAGGAGCCTTCCTTTTTTTAAGAGTTCTATTTTGCTAGGAATACCTACAAGTCTGATCCATTGTTAGATCTCAGTATTTCTTCACAAAACATCTAAAAGTGTTACTTGTCATTACTCACATCGACACTGCTTACCATCCTACTAGGACAATGATGGCGAACCTTTTAGAGACCAAGTGCCCAGTTGAGTCTCGGTTAATGAGTTATAGCTCATGACATCATCACCTGGTGCGACTACTCCTTTCCGAGCATGTGCATGGGCTCTATGTGCACTGTTATTCGATACTCAGCTCTGGGGTGATGCTGGGATGGCTTAGTTTGCATGCCGCTACAGCACGGGTGCCACATGTTCGCCGCTACTGTTCTAGAAATAGTTAACTATTAGCCTCCAGTCATTGATTGATTGATTGATTGATTGATTTTTGCCATGTTGAAATTCATATAGGTATATAGAACTGCATTTTTGAAACCCTTGATTGTAATGACGCACTATAAACAAGGTTCCCCAAACTCAACAACAGGAAGTTACAGAGAAACTAGCTTAGATCAATGAATATAATGACATGTAAGATAAGTTGTATTTCCACCTGTTGTTGATGGGAGCCTACTGCATCTTTTGTATAAATCTAGCTATTTTAGTGTAGGCATTGCCTTTCCAACACATCTTCATCTGGCTAACTGTCTCCTCTTTGTTATTGTTATCAACTCTGAAATTTTTATGTTGCTCTTACAGACATTTATCCTATGCCTTTTAAATTCCCCTTGTTGCTCAAGCAAAATTAAAAACTGAAGGCTAAATCATATGAAGAATGGTTGCAGGAGTTGGGTATGTCTAGTTTAATGAAAAGAAGGACTAGGGGTGACCTGATAGCAGTATTACAATATGCAAGGGGCTGCCAAAGCACCTGAAGGCAGAACAAGAAGCAATGGATGGAAACTAATCCAGGAAAGAACCAACCAGAACTAAGGAGAAATTTCCTGACAGTGAGAACAATTAACCAGGGGAAGAGATTGAATCGTCGTATGTCTAAAATTGTATGGGGCTTCCTGCTTGAGCAGGAGGTTGGACTAGAAGACCTCCAAGGTCCCTTCCAACTCTGTTATTCTGTTAAAACTGTACAAAGATGATGACTATATTTAGGTGAATGCAATCACCCAAAAAAGGCAATTGTGCAAGGTTTGTACTCCCCTCAAATTTATTATTGCAACCCGGGTTATGTTTTTGCAAAACTGCACCAGGTGAATCAGAGTGGGAGGAAGATGGTCTCCACATATATCTCTAGAAAAGGTCTAGTGAACTGACATAAATTAGCTGAAGAAGTACAGGGGTAGAATAAATAAATACTTTTGTTTATACCTTTGATCAGTAATGCCTCTTCCTATTACTAATTAAACCATACACAAAAAACCCCAAAACAGACAAACACATTGGGTAGATACCTAGCTTCTATCTCAGCAAAGGAAGGGTAAACTGCCCGTAAAACTCACATCTATTCTATTCTATTCTATTCTATTCTATTCTATTCTATTCTATTCTATTCTATTCTATTCTATTCTATTCT
>JANHFO010002686.1:49980-64072 GCA_032468095.1 Pareas carinatus
AAGTGGAACTGCCTGTCTCCCAGAGCTCTATCATTGGAAGTTTCCAAGAAAAGTTTGGGTAGGTTTTTGCCTGCAATAGTCTGAGGATTCTTTCCCTGGGCACACAGGGAAGTAGAAGATTTGAAAGATCCCTTCCTACTATATGATTCTACCTCAGGCAACCACAGCATCTAATTAAGGATGGAATTTCCTCTGTGCCACAGCATTCATCTTTCACCTGTTAAGAGAAAGAACAACTGTGCCATTGTGATGATGGAGAAATTGAAACCATCAGGCATGTGCTACTCAATTGCTCATTTACAGAAGCATTCATAATATAACTTATACATTGCTCTCTAGAATTCTGACCACCCAAACTAGTAACTTATTATACTTTATTACAGTAATTTTACTGTAGTACTTAGTTGTTATAAATTTAATTAAGTACTAGTTTAAATTAATCACATAATATTTTATACTTTTGAGTTTTATAATATTTTCATCATTTTTATGTTCTGTGCATAATTTCATATAGTCATAATTCTGTTTAATAATTTCAGAGCTAGGGTGCATGGACTGTTCTTAAATTATAGCTACTAATTTTAGGTATAATTTTGCACAGTAATTTCTATATTTTTAACCATATGCTGGGCAAAGTCCAAAATAAAGTTCATCATATTGAATATATGTCAACTTGCATAAAAGAGAATGTAGAAAAGGTGTTTGAAGTTTAAGACCTAACACTGATTTGGATTCTATAAATCTTGTAGCTGTGGCGGTTTGCCAGAACTTACTAATTCTCACAAATATTGATTACTTCATTGAGAGTTTTCTTGCTGCCCTTAAAGAGGAGGTGGGGAAGTGTAGGAGAAAGAGTGGCAGAACCTGGGTTGGAGTCAAAAGAGGAATCAGCCTACAGTCTTAAGATAGACACAAATGGAATCAGCCCACACCCCCTTGATTTCCGCTAATCGTAATCTAGTGCTAAAATAGTGATAACCATTAGTTGAGTAGATTCCTGTGCATAGGCATAAGCAATAAATCAGTTTAATTGATTTTATTGATCAATTAATGCTCTATGTCAGTGTTCTGAAAAACTTATTCATACCTCAAATCCATTTGGTCCAAGATGACAGTATTTGAATCCATTCTGATCGAGGTTTTTTCCAAAATGAGTTAGACCATATCAAAATTTATAAACAAAACTGCTATAGAAGATCTGTGAGATAATGATTTTGCAAGCTTTGGAATATAGGCTGCAGAACACTACCAATATTTATTTACCTTCCATTCATGAATTTTCTGAATTCAGTCCTATCACTTGAATAACAAGTAAGTATTTATGTTATAGAAATGTTTATGGTGTTTACAAATTACCAATTCATCTGCAAAGCCAGGGGTCCCCATCCCCTGGACCATGACCCACTACTGGTCCACGAGCTGTTTGGAAGCAGTGGGCAAGCATTCACATCGCCATTTATGCAAGCAGTGAATGAGTGAATGTGCACACGCTCCATTTGTGTATGTTTGTTTCCGCCACTCTTGCAAATAGAGCTATGCATGCTTGCCAACCACTCACATGGAGCCATCTCCTCTCCCCCCTCCCCCTCCCCGGTTCTCAAAGCCAGAAAGGCTGGAGAACTCTATCCTAAGCAATTCTTTTGCTTGAGAGAGAAAAAAAATCATTTAGTCATTGTTCAATTTTGCCTTTTCAGTTGCTACAAGCAGAAAAACAAATGATGGCAAATGTGTGCATTTTTATAACATAAGAAAGTGTTGACTAAAATAGTAATATAATGCTTTGTTTTAAATTAGCAAAAAAAGGTGATTTAAATACTAATTTAAGTTTTCCATTCTTTTCATTTCATACTTTATTTATAGCCTATATTTTGTTATTAAATGATACTTACATTGATTTATAGTTAAGTAGAATGTTAGTGATATTTATTCTTATAACTGGATTTTTCATCTTCGTTATCCTGTATAGTATATTTTTAAGTTGGAATTTCTTTTCAATATTCCCATCCAGGTTCTTTTAGAATTAGAATTAGATTTATTGGCCAAGTGTGTCTGTCCACAAGGAACTTGTCTCCCATGTACTTGCTCTGAATGTACATACAAGCTACAATTGATACATTTTGATTATAATCATAAAGTAAATTCCTCATGTCATGTACATATAAGCTTTTTACCCAAGCATTTCATCTGATATAGCATGTACCGTAAAAGACATGAACAATTTAAACAATAGCATGACACATAGAACAAAGGCAGAAACAATTTTCTTGTGTTCCTTGACATCTACCCTGTGGATAACAAATTCATTGCATACTACATAACAATGTAATAGAAATTAAGTTTTATTTACTGATGTCATGGTCATCACAGCATTGTGTAAAGTTTTGAAACAGGGTTACAGAGATTGACTTAATGTGCATAAACATTTTCTAGATAATTGATGTAAGTAAAATGCATCAAATTAACATGCTGTGAATGAAATGCTATTTTACTGAAATATTAAATTTAGAAACTTAAAACTGATAAATTAAATCACAAAACTAATTTGTGAGTAAAAAACTAAAATATTAGACAAGAATTAAATGTTTAATAAAAATTAAAACTAGTAGGTTTATTGACCTATCCATTAACCGTGAACGTGTGAGTGGATAGGTATGTGTGTATAGCCAAGTGTGCATACATACCCATACATACATACACACACTTTATTGGTATTCATGACAAAATGAGTAAAACAATAAAAAACTTACATGTTATAAAATCCTAAAAATCAAAACAATGCTTATTTAGGTTCTTATTTAAAATCTAAAAACTGCTGGGTCACCTGGAATAAACTTACTTTTTTCTGTAACAAAACTTGGATATCTGTAGTAACACTCTGACTTCACTCTTATTTTATTTATTGATTACATTTTCTCCCGCCTTTATAAATAACTCAAGGTGGTGAGCATACTTAATACTCTTTCCCAATCCTTACTTTCTCCACACAGCTACTCTGTGAGATGTTTTGGCTCAAAAGAGAATGACTGTCCAAGTCACCCAACTGGCTTTTATGCCTAAGGGATGAATATCAACGGCCATTTCAAAGGGCATGTGGTATATTTTGATCTAATTGGGGTTTACGGTAGAGGTGATGACTTACTATGAATGTGTTATATTGTTTTCTTTATATCTACTTGTATATTTTTATTAGTTTTATGTTTTGATATAGTCAAATGACTAAATAAAGCTTTTATTCTATTCTAATAATATGTTCCTGCAAAAAGCAGTACTGACTATAAGAAAATCTTCTAGAGATGTGAAGGTCTAGTGTCTCAATATAAAGTAAGTAAGATCATTTTCAGAACAGATGAAACATCTTTTAAGAATAGGGTGTAGATTGCTATTGAAAAGATATCAAAGAATGCTTTCTAGAGTCATCAATTTCTGCAAATCGCAAAAGCAAGTTCAGACTGCAAACGGTATTGTTATACCTTTTTTCCAGTATTGTGGAAAGCAAAATCTTAAAATGGGCCAAAGTGAAAGCTCTACAATGTGTTGGGTGGGCAATGAATAGGTAATTTTCTGGCATGGCTTTTGTTCATAATGATGTCTAGATTCCTTGGTCTATCTGAAAAATTATATTAATAGCTCTTGCCTCATTGAGGCTTTAGCTCATGATTGTCTCATGATCAGAAGAAGTTGACCTCTACAAATTTTAAGTAACATACATATATCTACATTAAACCAAATCTTCAGGTACAAGAAAGGCTTTTCTTGCTAACAATGAGAGATGGACTTCTTAAGCTTTTAAACTTTTGTACATGCTCAGTTCAAGTGCTGGCAAGAAATAATTTTGAACTGGTACAGCAAGTTCATCTCCAGCAGGACGGGAAACATCACTAGGCCTTTAAAATCACTGGCTGTGCCTGCATCAGGAGGAGTAGCAGCACACACAAAACATTATTTCTCCTTATTAGTGTCTTTCTGATATGATCGATTCATTTTGAATTTCCACTCACATTGTTACATTGGAATTTCCAGTCAATGTTCTAGTATGCTTTTACTTTCTCCATATCTGTAGTGATGAGCGATACTATAATGTATTGTTTCTACCATCAAAAACTATTGCAGTTGGAAAAAATGGGATAGGCTTTCTTCTAGTAAATCAACTAAACAGTCAAGTAAGAAAACTGGCAGAAAAAAGGTAGAATTATTTTTAAATATTTTACCTTTAATTATAAAATATGGCTTCTATTATTTTGGTTTTTCTTTACTGAGATGAATTCTACTGATATGTTTAGTAAATAAGTATGGAAGGAAACAGGAATTGAAAAATTAGAATGATAAATATAATTTGCAGCACTTCCACTTGTTTTTAGCTAATCCTCTGCTAACGCAATTAAATGCTAATTACATTGAAAACATGACACATAAATTTGGACTTGAAAGTCTTTGAAAGAGTTCCTTAACACTCGATCTAAGATTATACATGATATAATTTCATGTAATCAGTGAGATAGGCAAGGTCCTCTAGTTGCAAGCAACTGCATTTATGAGGCCATATAGTTCAGATTTGTTGTAAAGCCTTTAATTGTAGTCTGTTCAGATGGGTATAGAACAGATATTCAAATTAGAGATGTGAGATGCCTGGCAAAAGGTGAAATTGGAATTGAAACCATGTCTTTTGGAAAGAGTAGGAAAGATACTCCCGTGAAATATTTTCATTAATGGAATAATTAATATGTGTCATATGACAAGGTACTCTTATATTTTTTTACTTTTTATCTCCTCCACCATATTTTCTTTGAACCTGTAATAGGAAGACCATTAACCTTAAGAATCAGACCACTAGAAATAGTAATGTCTGAAAGAGAACTTTAAAACACATTAACGTATAATTACTGCATATTGTATACTGTTACATTTAATAAATATATGCACACTAAACCAAGCCATATATTGCATAACTTTAAAATAGCACAGTGAACTTAGCTCAGTAAATGGTGGTATAAAAATGAATGATGAATATATACAGTATTAACATATTGTCCATTTATTATGCATCAAAATATCATCTGGCATCGTTTTATGTAAAGAAACACTAAAAATGTATTTTTTAGTGGATGTAAGATCAGTGAAAATTATCTGCAATGAAAAAACAGCAGATGTGCTTAGTTCCTTTAGTAACAACTCTACCAATCACTCTACTAAATCAGCTATATTTTATTGAAATTATGCATAAAATTGGGCTGCACAATGAAACAGCAGCCCCTTCCACACACAAAAAAAGTTTTCTATATTTCTTTGATGCCATCTAGTGCTCACACAGATTTTTCCAGCACAGGCATGGTAGCCCTTTCAGTGATACAAATCTTAAAACAATTTTCAACTATAATAGAAAAATGAAGCAATCTATTAAAAATACAAGTTTGGTAAGAGTTACTGGTTGGGAAAGACTCCCATGAGATGCCTTGTCAGAGAGTATGTAAAACATGTTAACTTTGTAGTTAAATTGTTTAAATTAAGTTTTGTAGTAAAATCATTCCACAGAATTTACAACCCTACAGAAAAGGTTCTCTCTATTGCAATGATCTGGACCTCCCTTAAACTTAGTGAGTATCTTAGCTCAGTGGGCCCCAACTTTTTGGGCACCAGGGCCTGGTTCCATGGAAAAAGGTTTTTTCCATGGACTGGAGGAAGCATGGTTTTTTATGCTGTCTGCATCTTGTGAATGGGGCTTGGTTTGGCTTGTTTGCGTGGTCTAGTTGCTGGCATGCCACGGCCTGGTGTCAGTCCACAGACCGGGGGTTGGGAACCCCTGTCTTAGCTGATAAACATTGTTTTTGAACTAATTTATCATGGTATTAGCATAGTAATATATTGAACCAGTTTAAGAGTATACTGGCAGCCTGTAGATGTTTTGGCAGCAAAGTAGTATATATATGTAGTAAAGAAAAAAAAGGTAAATATTTCTTTTCCCTGTCCAGTCATGTCTGACTCTAGGGGGCAGTGTTCATCTCTATTTCTTATCCAGGGGATTGTCTTAAGACGTTTCCGTGATCATGTGACCAGCATGACTATACACCAAGGTGCACAGAACACTTGTTACCTTCCACAAAAGTGGTACTTATTTATCTACTCACATGTGCATGCTTTTTAATTGCTAGGTGTGCAGGAGCTCCCCCTGTCGAACATGTCTCGAACCTGGCTGTCAGCTTTCCATCTGACAAGCTCAGCGTCTAACCGCTGAGCCACTACACCCCTATATATGTAGTTGGGTACCTCAATCTCAAACCGGCCATTAGCATTCTGCACTAACTGTAGCTCCACAACTAGGTTCAGCAACTAATATCAGAGCATATTTTAGGAATCCAATTCTGAAACTACTAATGCATGATCACAGAGGGCAAGCTTTTCTTTCTAGGAATAGGTAGACCTGCTATGCCATTTTAAGATGGTAACTGCCATTGAAGCATTCTGGGACTTTGGTAGATCCAAAAGTACCATGAAGTGCAATCTGTTCTTTCAATGCTTTCCAATTCAGAAATGGCCATTCCCCTTCATTCCGAAGACCAATAAAAACTCAGCCAAGTTAATTGCCTTTGTATAATCCATCACTCGGTTTAACAATTGATTCAGAATGTGCTTAGGCTCTGGTATCAGATTTCATAGAGAAATAGAACCCAGTATATTCAATTTAATGTTTTACTTTCAGTGAATACAGTTACAACATTCTTTATTGAATTGGCAATTTACCACAGGCTAATACTATCAAGTGACATTTATGTATGGGCAGGGGCTAATGTAGCAAAAGTTACACACAAAGCCATGGCTTTTAATGTGCTACACTATGAGTAAGTAATTGAAATTGGTTTGAATATTAAAATTGTTGTAATGTTGAGGGTCTTTTGTTTTTTGTATGTTTTGTTTCTGCCTAAATTAAGCTTTTCCTATTTACTGCAAGATTTGGTAGTATTTGTAAATTATAAAATAAACTTACAAATCTTTAAAAAAGTTTGGACATATTGACTGAGATTAGTTTCATGCAAACCTCAGTGGATTATGTCATCATTTCCTTTTTTCTTAGAAATAGCTTGAAATTAAAATGCAAAGTCCAGATAAAAAAATGTATCTGATTTATATATCTTGTGCTCAAAAGTGAGTAGGACTTTCTCTCTTTTGACATTGTACACTGCTTTGATATTAATTTGAGCTTTTGATATTCAGTATGAATTTCTGCCCTTCTCTAATTTGAGACAATATGATGTGAACATAGAAAGCAATGCTGGAAAGAAACCATGATTCTGTGAAGGCATGAATATAAGCAATGCAAAAAATCTTGGATTAGTTCATCCATATTCTTTTCTGCAAAACCGTCACAGTCTTATGAAGAACTTTTCAGATTTTGAAAATAATGCAAGTGGAAAAACGTAAATGACAATTTCATACTACACTACAGTTTAAAGCACTGCCCATTCCCCTTTTGTATCAACAAGAAGCAATGATATAAAATATAAAATTACATGTGAACACAAGTGTTGGAATAGTTATCGTTCATCTCTGATTTACCACCATTCCCTTTGGCACTTCATAGTCAGAAAGAAAACATCTCCATATTGGGACATTGTAGCATGAATGGGACAGGTTTGATATAATTGTATACTTGTTGGCTTCCTTCTTTGTTTCTCAAAGCAGGGACTTCTTTCCTTTTTCTCTCACTGCTTGTATTTTACCAGCTGAAATAATATGAAATTAGTCTATAGACAGATTGCTTTTTTCCTTTTTATAGTGTTTTTATAAATTTAGCACATTGTGCTGTTTCCATACATTGATATAATATGCTTAAAATTATTAAGTTTCCATCATTAAAAATACAATAGAAATTAACCTGGTGATAATTTTTTTGAGAATAAACTTTTCAATTTTATTTATTCATAGCGGCTTCATCAGTATTAGTCTTAGAATATAATTCTTAACAAATAGCTGACAATCATTTCCAAATTTGAATGTAACAAATTGGATCCTTTCTTTAATGCTACTGTTGTTGGTTCAAATGTACAAAGTTGTTTTTGTTCCAAAAAAATTATTTCTTTCTGAAATTCTACTATTTCTAATATTTTTTACTGTTACTTTCTTGCAATTCTTTCATTAATTCTTTGTTTGAATTCATTTTTTTTGCAATTCTCTTATTTTAGTATTCAATAATTATTTTTGTTTTGTACCTAATTTGTTTAAAAGGCCCTCATATATACTTTTTCTTGCTTCCCAGATAATAATATGAAAGATTCCCTATGTTCTTTTGGCAACAAAGAATCATGATCCATCTTTACTTTTTTTGTAAGACTGTCACAAAATAATAACCCATCTGAAAGGTAATTTTCCACCCAGACTTCATATGATTAAATTTTGATTATGATCTGTGTATATCATTGGAAGAACTTGAATGACTTTGAAATATGGAAGGTCTTAGATGCTCATCATATGTCTATTCTTGAGTATAACTGATATCTTGTTAAAAAAAGTGTAGTTTCTCCTGAATGGATTTTGTAATCTCCAAATATATGTTCCATTCCTCTATGTTTAAGAGCAAATCATATTCCCTTCTAGCACTGATGACATTACCTAGTTCAGTCATGAAATGTCTGCAAGAAAACCAAGATCAAAGAACACCAAGGAACCCTGCCTCCATATATTAAAATACTTTTTGCAGTCCATCTTTTCTGGATTTATCTAACTTCAAATCTTTAATTCCAATATCTCCCAAAATAAGTATTTTCCCCTCTTCAAATTTTATTGTTTTTTTAAAGTATGCTTTAAAATTGTTCTTTATTGTTATTTGGAGCATAGGCCAAAGAGATTGTTTTATCTTCTTGTATTTTTAGAATTTATATGCCATCCAGATACTTGTCATGCAGTGCTTTTTTATCCCTACTTTATTGTGTTTGGAAAGCAGACAGTATGGAGAGTTTGGGTGGAACAACAGGAGCTTAGACTTAGCCCAAACTGAGATGGTAGCATTAGAGAGAGAATAGTGGGTGGATGTGAGCTAGTGGTCCAAGAGAAGAAGGCAATATTGCATCTGTATGCCAGAGCAAGAAATAAACTCCACATGAAGGCTAAAATGATTTTTATTAATATTGGCTATAGAAATAAAATCTTGCAGGTCTACGTTTTTGTTCTCCCTTCCCTCTCTTATGCTCAAGTGAATTAGAGAGGGTCTGTCTGAGCCTTTACATGTATCTTATTTTGTCATTTTTCTCTTATTGTTTTAGTAACAGATGTGGCATATTTATGTCAAGATTAGCTTCCTTACTCTCTACATTTTCCTGTATACCCAAGACATGCTTCCAATAACTTCTGGAATGGATTGTTTGATCTCCTCTCCCAAAAAAGTTACAGTGAAGGAATATGGATTTTGTGTACTACTGGATTAAATAGAAAGATTCTAAATGTGACTTGATGATATTGGGGAAGACTGGAAAAAATAAGACCAGTGTCATGAAACCAAGAGGAATATCATGACATGCTACTTTGGGTGACTATCTTCTGCCAGGACTTCTACTGTGTGTATAACCTTGCAGCCTCCCTAGCCTTGAATGCCATACGTTAAATAAATTAATAACTTCCGGTGAAGTAGCAACCTTGCCATAGATCCTTCATTTTATATCTAATTTGTCTATGTTTTGAAGAAATGCTGAAAATATCAGTGGTTACCAAGAAGCATTCAAGTATTCCAGTTTTAAAAATAACAAAGACCGGAAGTTATTAATACCAGTGATTTCCAAGAAGCGTTCAAGTATTCCAATTTTAAAAATAACAAAGACCAAAACCCTATTTTTAAATAAAGGTTTCACAGGAAAGTAATATTACTATTTCTTTATATTTCACACACCAATTGAAACAGCAAATCAGAATCATTTTCCATCTTGTGTACTGTATATGAACTACATATTCAATAATGTGTCCCAGAGTTTAAAGATATAATGAGACACTATAGAGCAGAACTGTGCTTAAATAAAATTTTATTAAATCACGCAGGCCTTGTGTATATGATGTAGCAAAAGAAGTAATATTAAAGTGAATTATTTCATAAACAAATTATTTTGTTCTAAATCTGAAAGCTTGGTTTACATTTTTGTAAAAAAAATATGTGCTTGATTATTAGCATATCAATGCAGTGACTATTAATTGTTGAAATTGATTGATTGATTTGACTGTATTTAATGTATGTTTCAACTGTGGTGATTTAGAGTGCTTTTTCCTTGATATACTTTTAAAGTGTTTGTAATTGTAAGTTTTTTATAAGCCCCAACTATCTGAACTGAGAATGGTTTTGGTATATTGCTGGCTGCTAACATCAGAAATCTTAGGGGAAAACAAAGCTTGTAAATAAATTATAGATTCAAAACTAGTAATTTATTGAACAGAATGCCCAAGCTTGTGCTTCTGCTTCTTTTAATTTGATTGACCAGCAACTTAATAGCTGTTCTGGTAAAGTTGGGTCACTGGTGAAATATACTATTATGTCATGCATAGGAATCTTACAAATTAAATTTTCATTATAATCGTGATAGTGGTACCTGATGTATAACAGCAAAAGATTTACATCAAATCCCCCAACAATTCAAGCAATGTTATTTAAAAATAGAACTGCAACCTTGATTGGATTTTTAATATGGACAGTTGGAAGCATTTCAACTAAAGGTTGAATAATTTTCATGAATATTTTAATTTATCTTCCACATTAACGTTCTGATTATTCCCTGAACAAAAGTGTTTACCATTTTAGTTGGAATGCTCTGATGCAGTTTTTTTAAAAAGATTTTCTCATCCAGTTTACATACTTATGACTCAACATTAATTTCCAAGTTAGGGAGAGAAAGGAAAGAAAAGATCCTTCATGAAAATATTGCATACCTGATTATCTGCATTTGTAAAAAGACGAAGTCAATAAAATCATTTATTTTATGACTCCGTACAGAACATGTACCAGATGTTACTTGAACTGGAAATTTAATATTAATATACTTATTTGATACAAAACATAAAAATATAGACCAAATTAAGACTCAAAATGTCCACTCAGAACCAAAAGATACCTTATTTCATTTTATGGAATATACACAGCATCTGATTTTGTTCAGAGATACCAGTCACCTGGAATTAATGCTGCAAAACAGTAATCCTTACCTTCTTGCAAATGGAGCATGTGATTGGGTTCTTGAGTAAACTTGGTGGATAAAACTAATAAAGCATAGATGATATATAGCAACTAAGATATCTAACATGTTTTATTCAGATTCTTCAAGTACAGACTTCAGCATGTTTATACTATTACATTAGACTGTATTGAATTGTAAAAAGCTGAAGCAGGGCTTTCAACATGATAAATACAACCAAGCAGAACGTATTTAATCCAATATATAGTTATCTAAAAATAGGTTTAACAGAGTTAGAAAGTGCTTACTTCAGAATCTCTTTGGTATACTATTCAAATTCTTTATATGAACGTTTTTAAAAATGCATTTGATGTTTTTAATTTGTTTTTCAGTGCCTTTAAAGAGTCAGTAACAATGAAAAGACTAATCATGATTTCACTCTTTAAAATTAGAGGGCTGATTATTTGTATTCAGGTAATTTCATTAGCTTGTACTACTTGTCAATAGATAAAATTCTTCAAGTTCCCAGAAACAACAGTATTTGCTTGTGAATAGATATCATAGACAAGCTCTCTTTTGTTTGGAAATGGTTCACTCAGTTAAAAAAAGGGTAGGATAATGAACACATCAGCTTATTTTTTAGTAAAGACGACTGATTTCCTTTTGTTAAAAATAGAAGATCAGTCATGGGAACTATGAAACAAGAAGACAACCAGCAGAGAGATGGACAGACTCAGTTACAATGGCGATAAGTGCACCATTAGGAGAAAGAACAGGTTAGGAATTAATCGTTGTGGAGAAAATCTATCTATGTGGTTGCTAAGAGTTGAAAACCACTTGATGGCAGATAATAGGTTGAGCTATACTAGACTATTAGTGTTCTACACTTGCAGGAGTTAAAAGTCCTCAAGACCAGCCATAACCATTCCCATAGTCACATGATCACATTTTTGGCTCATGGCAACTGACCTGCATTTATGGATATTTGCAGCATCCTATAGCCATGTGACCATGATTTATGACCCCGCCAAAAAAAACCTAGCATTAACTATTAGATTCCAACTAAAAAAATGACCATTGTGGACAATGGGTTCATTTAATGACCATGACATTTGATTAACCATTTCACGACCATGATGGTTTACTTGACCATCACCACAAAAAGTGGTGGTTGGTCATATGATGTCTTGCTTAATTATTGGCATGACATGACCATAATTCTAGGCTCAATTATTCTTGTAATTGTACATATTTACAAAATATGTGTATTTTGATGATGTCTCTCTTTGGAGTTCTTGGTGCTCTAAGCTTGGTTGTTTGCTTGCAAATATTTCGTTACCCAACTAAGTAAGTGTGAGTGAGTGTAGCTATATGGTAGCTTGCCCTGCCAATGTTAGTGGTTTTCTCCTTGAAGATTTGGTTGAAAACAAGCAGCAAGCTATATAATAATCAAGCTAAGGAGAAAACTATATCCTCACCAATATATAAACTTACCAGTATATACCAGCAAACAATACTAAATATTGTTTACCTACTAAGTAGAAAATCATCCCCCCTCAACACTGCCAGGACAAGCTACTGTATAAAAAGTTAACTCCAAGTGATGATGTACTTAATCAGGTAACCAAATGTCTTCAAGCAAACAACCAAGCTCAGAGAGCATCAAATACTTCACAACTCAGCCCTAAGCTGCAAATATTCTCTTCTATTGTAACTTCTATCGTTTTCTTGCTCTACTCTCTCTTTGGAAAACAAAGAAGAGACTGCAGTATTTTTTTCTTTATTATGAGATGAAGTTGTAACACTGAAAAAAGAATTGCATTGCAGCTACTGATCTTTGAGGGAAAGTGTTCTTATCTAAATGAATTTGGAGTCATTCTTGAATCCAGCATAGAGAATGAAAGGTACAGTACATTGGTGATAAAGGGGAAATCTTTTATGGGTTAAAGCTGATTAATTGGATATATCCATTCTTAGAGGAGAGAGAACTAGTGTCAAAGATGCACAGACATAAACTCAAGATTGGATCACTGCAAAACATTTTTTCTGATATGGGCCATGAAGACAATCTAAAAAATAAATGGGCCAGAATATATCAAAAGAGGTAGTAAGTGCAGCTTCCAGAATGTAAATTTGACTTAACTATCTTGCTTATGCTTAGTGTATTAGGATTTCTCTGAATGCAGATTCCTATAAAATAATATATTGAGGAAGTATATAATGTGTAGTACTATTAATTTATACTATTCCTCTGTTTGTGGAAATTGTGTGCATCAGCTTTCTAATAATACTGTTGTAGCCCAACAGTTGGTATAGTGAAAATGCTAATTTAAAGGCAAATGCTTTACAATGCAGATCTAAAAGAAAATAATTTTGTACAGGCAAGAGCGGTTGCAAAACGCTGCCATTTTACAAATACAGTCCAGACTTGATCAGTTGCCCAGTGTTGGACATTGATGTGGAAATGCATGCCTCATAGTAATTCTTCACAGATACACCCCAACTAATCTGGGATTTTGTTAGCATAGTTGTTTGATCTGAGGATATATTGTAGACAGAAGCGAGAAATTATATCATGACAATACCGGCTGAACCATTTGGATTATCTGAACCCTTTACCATCAAAATTCAGACTTCAGTTTGGAAAGGAAATGGCATTGATGGTGCTCTTTGGCAGAAACAGGATGGAAGCCTTGTATCCATTCTTATTTTGTTTAACTTCTCAGCACCCTTCTATTGACTATTGACCTTCCATTGACCATGATATCTTTCTGTATTGGTTCTGGATATTTTGAGAGTGGGATGCACCACTGCGTAGTGTTGGTTCTCCACTTTTCTCCAGGATCAGATTCAGTTGGTGGTGACTGAAGGTGGGAGAGATTCTGCCCTTGGCTCCTACATTGTGGGATTTTCCAGGTTCAGTCTTTCCCTCCTATCCAGCAACTACATAATGT
>JANHFO010002686.1:75852-87822 GCA_032468095.1 Pareas carinatus
TCACCGCCCTGGGTCCCTTCGGGGAGAAGGGCGGTATACAAATTTAATTAAATAAATAAATAAATAAATAAATAAATGTAGGGTCAGACCAGCCTTTCCTAATCTGCAACCTATTCTGCAGATATATTGGGTCCACAACTCCAGTTACTCTGGGCCATGCTCATGCTGCCTGGGAGTTATTGGAATTGTGGTACATTTAAAGGGCCACAAGTTGGGAAGCCTCCATGAGATAATGTAAAATTTTTTGGGACAAGCAAACCTTAGATTAGGGAGTTCTTCTAGGAAGTAGCCTGGGGAAAGATGAGCTACTAGACAAGAAACTAGAGGTGCACCTAATTACTTTGTGTCTTCTAAATTAAGATAGAAAAAGAACATCATTTTCCCGTTCAGCAATGCTGTTTTTATTGCTCTGTGGAGCTGAGTTTGTTTAAGCAGCCCTCCTGGGATTTCCATGAATTGCTTTCTATAGAGGCTCATAGGGAATGGCCCCCATCTTCAGTAGATAAGTCAGCAGACTTGTTGTAAAGGCCCTCACTTTTCAATGGACTCCCTCCCCTGGCTTGTCATCCTTTCCAAAGGGTGCCATCCTACTCTTTCAATAATCTCAGAGACCATCTAGGCAAGACTTACTCGTTTGTTGTGTTGGGCAGGCTGCAAAGTCACCTCTGAATAAGGATGAGGTCAATTGCCAGCTTGTCTCAGATACAGAAGCACCGCTACCACCAAGACAAAACATTAGGATGTTAAGATTAGGATGAACGGAGTGACTGACTGTCATGAAGACCAGACAGTCCTTCATCACCCGTCATCTTCTGTTACACCAAATGCAACATCTAACTTGACTTCATGTGTCAAACACTGAAGAACCCAAGGGACTGAACTTCTTTAAAAAGGTCCCCCTTGCACATGCGTGCTAGTCGTGTCCGACTCTAGGGGTGGTGCTCATCTCCGTTTCTAAGCCAAAGAGCCAGCGCTGTCCGAAGACATCTCCGTGGTCATGTAGCCAGCGCACGGAGAGCTGTTACCTTCCCACCAAAGTGGTCTCTATTTCTCTACTTGCATTATTACATGCTTTTGAACTGCTAGGTTGGTAGAAACTAGGGCGAGTCACGGGAGCGCACACCATTACGCGGCACTAGGGATTTGAACTGCTGAACTGCCGACCTTCCGATCGACAAGCTGAGTATCTTTATCCTTTAGAAGCCTGCACAATGTTTCCAGAGTCAGAAAACATGCAATAAGCCACGAAGCCTGCCTGACAACAGAACTCTCCTCCTTAATCTGTCTCTTTTCAAGCTTGGGCCCATCCTCTTCTTTTGTCCTGATTGACACCTGCTGCAATGTGACTGGCTCTTTTTCTTTGTGCCAAGAAGCTTATTCTGTAGTAGAGCACACCCCTCTATTACAGTGATTGTTGACGTTTTGCATCTGCACTGGCCATCTATGTCTCTCTCACTCTTGGTTGCATTTCTGAAATATAAACCGGCCCAGGAAATGCACAGGAATGGCAGCAGCCCAGCCTCTTTTACCTGTAGCTACTCACAACAGGGCTTCTTGGGAAGAAGTTAGGAGCACAATGGAATGATAGGTAGGAATAATTATACCATTCTGCTGGGAAATTGTTACTAAATAATCAGCATTTTTCCATTCTTCAAAAATATATGTTTTATCCATCGAAAGTTTGCGCTTCATAAGAGGAACTGGCCCATTGATGGAGAAGAGGAAAAGGAAATAGTAAGATTCTTGATGAGTCAGCCAAGCTTCTTCACCTCAGTTCATTTTATTCCATCTCTCTCTCTCTCTCTCTCTGTGCGTGCGTGCGTGCGTGCGTGCGTGCGTGCAAAAATCACACTGAGTTTTTCTAGTTGAAACAGTGATAAGCTATTTTCTCCTTATACTTAGTAAACTCCCAGGAGCAAACTGGGAAGAAGACAATTAGACACAATGTTGATACAATGGGGTGCAATCGACTCAGGCTCAATCCCTCCAAGACTGAGTGGCTGTGGCTGCCGGCGCCGCAATATAGCCAGCTCATTCCATCGCTGGCTATCGGGGGCGAGTCTTTGGCCCTCATAGAAAGGGTTCGCAATTTGGGCGTCCTCCTAGATGCACGGCTGTCCTTAATAGATCATGTGGCAGCCGTCACCAGGGGGGTCTTTTACCAGGTCCGCCTGGTCCGCCAATTGCGCCCCTTTTTAGCGCAACACCATGCGGACGGTCACTCAAGCACTCGTCACGGCCCGTCTGAACTACTGTAATGCTCTCTACATGGGGCTCCCCTTGGGCCACATCCGGAAGCTCCAGCTGGTGCAGAATGCGGCCACGTGGAGGGGTTTGGGTGCCAGTGGCAGGACCCATGTGGCCCCCCTCCTGCGCGAGCTGCATTGGTTGACGGTGGGCTTCTGGGTGCGCTTCAAGGTGCTTGTTATGATCTTTAAAGCGCTCCATGGCTTAGGACCCAGTTACTTACAGGACCGCATTCTGCCAGCAAACACCTCCCATCGACCCACACGCTTCCAAAGAGAGGGTCTCCTCAGGGTGCCATCCGCCAAACAATGCCGGCTGACGACCCCCAGGGGGAGAGCCTTCTCTGTGGTGGCTCCCATCCTCTGGAACGACCTCCCCCCAGAGATTCGCATTATCTCAGACCTCCGTGCTTTCCGCCATGCTATAAAAACCTACCTCTTTACTCAGGCCGAGTTGACCTAATTCACACCTTTCCCTTGCCTAAATATTTTATCAATTTTAATTGTCAATTTTAACTTGGTTTTAAATTGTTTTTATATTTCGGTTTTAAATTAGCCATTGTAATTATGCTACTTTTAGATTTTCTTTTAATGTGTTGTTGTGTTTAAGTGTTTCAATTGGCTGTGCACTGCTCTGGGTCCCTTCGGGGAGAAGCGCGGTATAAACATTTAAACAAACAAACAAACAAACAAACAAATACATAAATAAATAAATAGAATGCTCAGTCACTTCAGCAGATGACACGAGGGAATTTTCTATACCATTAATTAACAATACTGTTTCCTCACCCTCAAGCTCTGATTCCGTGCTGGGCAATGGACAACGGCTTAAAGGATCAACGTGCCCCACTGATGAACCTGGCCTGTGCACGAAAATGTGGGAGTATCCTGATAATAATATAGACCACCTAATTAGCCTTGGAGATAATGCAGGTGGTGTAGGACGATCCCTCGCTATTATGTCCAGAATCGTTTTGTGGTCAGTGACCAAGGTAAATTGACGCCCAAATAAATACTCGTGAAACCTGCAAATGGCTGAAACTAAGGATAGAGCCTCCTTGTCCAGCTGACTATAATTTTGCTCCACACCTGTCAGCGTTTTGGAATAAAAACCTACCAGAGCCTCAAATCCATTTGGCAGGCGGTGAATGAGCACCGGTCCAATGCCAAATGGAGAGGTGTCACAGATAAGCATCAAGGGTAAGGTGCTGTTATACCTAATTAACACTTGGTCACTAGAAAGTAATTTCTTCAAATCTCAGAAGACTTTATTTTCTGCCTTGCCCCAAACCCAGGGGTTACTTTTGGCTAACAGTTTATGTAAAGGATCTGCAGCAGTAGCATTCCCGTTTAAAAAACTGTAATAAAAGTTCAGCAACCCTAAGAAGGATTGTATCTCAGTTTTGTTCTTAGGAACAGGTGCCTTCTGGATGGCAGTACTTTATCCTTTGTTGGGTGAATGCCAGCACCATCCACCCTGTACCCTAACAATTCTACTTCTGGCACCCCAATGCAGCATTTCTCTTTTTGCAGTTTTAATCCATTTTGCTTAAACTTCATGAACACTTGCTTTAACCGGTCTATCAGCTGGTCCCTATTTTCCGCTGTCACTACCGCATCATCAAATTATGGAACAATGCCAGGGATGCTTAGCATTCTTTACATTACTGATTGGAAAATCCCTGGTGCAACACTAATCCCAAATTGCAGGCGAGTGACCTTGAAGGCACCATGGTGGGTGACAATTGTCTGTACCTCCGCTGTGGCACTATCCACAGGTAAATGCTGGTAAGCCTGCACCATATCCAATTTAGCGAAGATTTGCCCGGGTCCCAATGAATGCAATATCACACAAAGGAGGTACACTTTTTGCATCATGGTCATTTCAATTGCACCGTGCCCTGTGTGACCTCACTCCTCCGTGCGGCAGAGAATGATGGGTGGCGTCCTTTGTTTTAAGCATCTTTAACTGACCTCCATTCATACACAAACTCAGCGGTTCTCAGACTGGGCAACTTCAAGATGGTTGGACATCAACTCCCAGAATTCCCCAGTCAGCACTGTTTAGGTTAGGTTAGGCTGAGGAATCCTGGGAGTTGAAGTTTACCTTCTTAAAGATGTCCAAGTTTGAGAAATACTGGTCTAGCTAGAAGACAGCAATACAAGAGTGTGCCACGGGGAGGGGGCAGGGTTGTGTGTGTGGTTGTGGTTGTGTGTGCAAAAAATATACCAATGGTTTTTTCTTGACCTCTTCAGCACCTCCAGAATGGGAAGGTCCAAAACTGGCGACTTTTCTTGGATCTAGCGAGATTTAGGCAGCAAAATGGGTGTATAAGCAGAGGTTTGAGACACCTATTTCAACCCCTAAAACCCCGAATGACCCTCAGCACTTTCAGACTGCAGTGGAAATTGTGTATTGTGCATTCAACTGCCATTTACTCCAGTGTTTCTCAGATTTAGTGCACTGGGGAATTCTAGGAGTTGAAGTCCACCCATCTTAAAGCCACCAAAGTTGAGAGACTCTGGTTTATGCTGATTTGACTCTGAAAGTGGCTTTTCTGTTTCTCCTAAACTTTCTTCCCTGCTGAATGAGAGGGAAGTTTTTCTCCCCGATTCTTAAGATGCTTCTGAGCTTCTCCTTGCAACCTTTCCCAGCTGACTTTTTGCCCTGGACTTTCTTCTCTCTCAGTAGCTTAGAGTTCCCATTGAAACAAGCTTAAATAAAGATGCCGAGTTACAACTGAAGCAACGTGGGAATCTCCTCCTTTGCCAGCACATTGAGGGTGCAATTGCTCACGGGTGGTCCCTATCCCTGCTTGTGTTCAAGGAAGTTCATAGCTGTGACCTTGTGACTGTGTGAGATTGAGGGGTCTCCTCTGCCCTCTACCCCCATTCAGTTATGGTGCTTTCCTCCCCAGGAGTGCCCCACTTGTTCTGGCAAAATGTCCAGGTGCCTCTGATAACAGGCTCAGACTTAACCCAGACAAGATCGAGTGGCTGTGGATATTGCCTCCTAAGGGGTATACCAACTATCCGCCCCCTAGTTCTGGGGGGAGAGAAATTGTCCCCCTCAGAATGGGTTCACAATTTGGGGTCCTTCTAGACTTACAGCTAAAATTAGACCACCATCTGACTGCTGTAGCTAGGGGGACCTTTGCACAGGTTTGCCTAGTGCACAAATTGCAACCCTATTTGGATCAGGAGGCACTCCTCAGGGTCATTCATGCTCATATCACCTCACTGTTAGATTACTGTAACACGCTCTACATGGAACTACCCTTGAAAAGTGTTCAGAGACTGCAGCTGGTCCAGAATGCAGCTGTGCAAGCCATTGTGGGTGTACCTAGGTACACCTACATTACACCAATTCTCCGCAAGCTGCACTGGTTCCCCATTGATTTCTGAGCACAATTCAAGGTGTTGGTTATCACCTTTAAAGCCCTACATGGCTTAGGGCCAGGCTATTTTCGAGACCGTCTTCTACCGCATGTCTCCCAGCGATCTGTAAGATTCTTTGATTTTTTTGTTGAGCAGGAGAATGGAAAATGAGCAAGTGAAAGAGACTATGATAACTTGGGCAAAAAAATGTGAAAATTCTATTGATATTGATAGATGGAATAGTTTATTGGAAAAGAATTTAAGGATGACAAAAACTGTTTCATATAAAGAAAATTTGTATTGAATTCAATTATCCAATATGTGTACCGGTGTCTGATAGTTGCTGGAAGTACAAGAACAATCAAGGTACATATTATCATATGTGGTGGACATGTACTTATGCTGCTAAATATTGGAAAAGAATACATAAGTGGTTGCAACAAATTTTATTTATTTATTTATTTATATTTTTGTTTATATACCGCCCTACTCCTGAAGGACTCAGGGCAGTGAACAGCTGTATAAAAACATATATATAAACAAAATTAAAACAATACTTAAAATGATTATATGAAAGGCTGATGAAAATTGTTAAAACTAAATTTAAAATTACTAAAACCCAATTAAAACCAAATTAAAATCATGTGGGGAATCAAGATAGCCCAATCTGAATAAAGAAATGAATCTTGAGTGCACGCCGAAAAACCCGGAGGTCTGAAATTGTATCTTCGGGGGGAGTTGGTCCCACAGGGTCGGCGCTGCCACAGAGAAGGCTCTACCCCTGGGGGTCGCCAGCTGACATTGCCTGGCTGATGGCACCCTGATGAGGCCCTCTCTGTGCGAGCGTACTGATCAGTGGGAGATATTAGTCAGGAACAAGTGGTCTTGCAGATACCTCGGTCCTAAGCCATGGAGCACTTTAAAGGTGGTGACCAACACCTTGAAGTGCACCCAGAAGTCCACAGGAAGCCAGTGCAGCTCGCACAGGAGGGGGGTTACATGGGAACGACCCACGACCCTCATAATCCCCCGCGCGGCCGCATTCTGGACGGACAGAAGCCTTTGGGTGTGGTTTAAGGGGAATCCCATGTAGAGAGTATTACAATAATCCAGGCGGGAAATGACAAGTGCTTGAGTGACTGTGCATAGGGAGTCCCGATCAAGAAAGGGCCGCAATTGACGTATCAAGTGAACTTGATAAAAAAAACCATCATATGATCTTCCAGAGACAGCCATGCATCCAGGAGGATGCCCAAGTTGCAAGTCCTTTCCGCCGGGGCCAATGTATCACCCCTGATAGCCAGTGATGGTGTCAACTGGCTATATCAGGACATCAGAAGCCATAGCCACTCAAATAAATGTTTAACCTGAAATGTTTTTATTAGGTATTGTATCTGAAAATTTTAATAAGCAATATTTGTACCTGATTGTACATGAACTTACAGCAGTTAGGATTGTTTTTGCACAGAATTGGAAGAATGAAGAAATAATACAAGATGAAGAAATAATAAGAACATTTTTGGAATGTTTAGAAATGGACAGATTAACATTATTGTTGAGATAAAGATAAAGAAGATACATTACTTTAAGACATGAAACTATTTTTATAATTGGTTAAACAAGAGATGGAAGAAGTAGGTGTGAAATTGTATTAGAAATTAATGGATATTATTGATATAGAGTTCTTGAATGCACTACTAGGCGATTACTTTTTACTGATCTACTGAAGTACGTTTTTATACTTTGTCTTGTTTGTTTTTAAAAATAAAAAAAATCAAAATATAAATGTGAGTGGGATGTAAAAACAAGTATTAATATGAAGGACATAAGTAAATGGCAGGTAAATGGAATGGTAAGTAAATGGCACGTGTACTATGTGAATGAGGAACATTATGAATATTTTAGAGGAAAAGCAATATAAAAGATGTTAGGTATAAGCAGAACTTCCTTGGTTGCAAGGACAGTGCAAATACAGAAGGCCGTGTGCAAGGATGAAGTGATGAACTCAGTGTCACACACACAGAATATAAAGGGTATAAAAGGATTTTTATATACAGGATATAGGCACAGTCCAATCTTCAATGTCAGTTAACAGTTCAATGGTCATACACTGTCAAGCATTCAATAGAGCATACACTAACCATATTAATCAAGTGTCTAAACAGCAACTCTGGAACATAGGAACATCAATGGAGAAAGAGAAATGCTCTCTGACTTCCTGGCTTATATAACAAACAGGATCTTGGTTTTAGTAATTACCATGACTCATCATGGTCTACTTCCATATATGGTAAACCAACAGTTAGGTCTTTTAAAGCATGGGTACTATATAGTAAAAATAATCTCTGTATATTTGCAACAAGAGCCTACAGCCTACCAGTCATCAAATGTCAACTTATAGACAAAAAAAAACAGCCACTCTTGCTTATAACCCATAAAAGAGAAAGACAAAACAATTTTTTTCCAGCGTCACCTGTCATGGCAAAGTAATCTATGCAAAAGTATAGTAACTTCATGGTTGGTGTCATGTATTATGCTTTAAGATTAGCCTGGAAAATTCAAGGAATGCAAAATTCTGAGACTTGGGGAAGTGTATATTATGTAAGGACAAGATTCACTGAATGAGAGCATGTATTAGTGAAGGTAAGGTATTCAACCTACATGGTTTAAGAGCTGAGTACCTAATAGATTGCTTTACCTTTGTTTTCTGATCATTAAGATTACTGGGGATATCAATTTTCTGATCCCACATTTGTTAGGAATTCTCTGTCCAATAGCCTGAGACATGGTATTCATAATAGAGTTTATCCAATTATAGAATTGCTTGCCTTTAGTTAGGGTTGGTGTGAAGTTTTCCATGTCTGATGCAGAATTATTCATCACGTTGTCTGTTTGTAGAATTTCCTCTGTCTTTTCTTTTGTTTATTATTGTTGCTGATGCTTTTTGCTGTTTTATAATATTGTATTTTTTTTATTTCTATAGTCACTCATTTCAAGAAGTGACTCTGGTGATCTACATCGTAAAATGTAAAAATGTTTCAAATATATATGACTGCCAAGTAGAACTATTCTCATGAATGTTAATACAGACAAGAAGTGGGACCTGTAACATACTCACTGACCAGACCCAAGTGCAAAATCTATTCCTAATGGTTTACTAAACCCCAACAGGATAACTCAGAATAACATAGTTGAAAGGAACTTTGGGGGTCTTCTAGTCCACCCCCTGTTCAAGCAGGAGATCTTATACTATTTCAGATAAACGGTTGTCCAATCTCTTCTTAAGAACCTCCATTTTGGAGCACCCACAACTTCTCGAAGCAAGCCATTCACTGATTAATTATTTGAAGTCAGACTCATTCTGATCTCTTAAGGGAGAATGTTCCAGACCAATGGCAGAGAAAGTACACCTCCGGGTCCCTGCCAGATGACATTCCTTGGTTGATGGGACCCATAACATATCCATCTGCAGGACCAAATTGGATTACATAATCTAGTTTCCAACCATGAAGGGCTTTAAAGGTGATAACCAACACCTAGAGTTCCACCTGGAAGCACACTGTAGTCAATGCAGTTCATGTAGCAGTGGTGTTGTATGTGTCAGATGTCTGACACTCTTTACTACCTATGCAGCTATATTTTGTACCAGATGGAGCTTCTAAATGTTCTTCAAGACCAGCCCCATATGAACCACATTGTTTTAATGTAAAGATTAGAATTGTTTTAATCTGCTCTTTAAAAAAAAAATAAGTTAGGATTGGGTCTTGTAGTGGTAAAAATAGATAAATGCTTTAAATATGTAAGTGTTACCATTCACAAAGGAAGACCAAAAAAAAGCAAACAAAGAAAGCTATGTCCTAATGAGATGCATTGGTAGTGATTGCATATATTTAGCATGATTGAGCTTCTCTCTGCTCTCAAGAACTGAGGAATGTTTATGGCAATTAGGATTATTCATGCTAAATGAGGATTTTATTCCTAATGTTTCTTGAGCTCTTTGATCTACCCAGGCTGCATGGACAGTTTCTTCAAATGTTTGCTATTTTGCATCTAGCAGTAGGGCAATGCCATGTTACATTTTGAATAGTAATTTTTTTACAAGAACTATTGTTTTTAAACCCTCTTGTACTATGTAAAATGCCAATTGCTAAAATGTATATTGGTAGTAATAAATCCAGTTTATATTCTCTTTGGAGAGGGTTTCTTTTTTCATATGTCTTGTTTATAAAACAAGATTGTGTTTTCAAAAATATGTATAATATCAAATAAAGAATTTTTAAAGATAGACAGTTGACAATTAATGCTCAATATAACATTAATAACAGTGACAAAATTTATAAATGTTAAAAAAGGAAAAGGAAAAGGAAAAATTTCCCTAAAAATAATACATATATTTTTAATTTTTGACATCCCCTGAAATCAGAAACAACAATATCTTGAATTCAGAAGCAACAAACTGAATAATACTACTTTAGAACTGAAATACAAATACATAAATGCATGCCGCATATTACAGTGATGCAGTTTTTTTCATTCCTCCCCAACACATATTTTCAATTCATTTAATTTCCATTCAGGTTTGCAAAAAATATTATGGTTCTTCTCAATTATTTGCAATTTTTAGGTTTATCAGTAGTGTATAATAACCCTTATATGTAGTTTTGGTCAGTAAAACATATTTTTAAAGTAGCTCTTTTATGCATGCAAATTTTAATAAACATCACCATAAACTGAAAACACTGACTTTAAATTTTGCCTTCTTTTCTTTGCAGATCAAATTATGACATCGTCATCCAAAGGAATTTTCCGGCCATTTCTAGTTCTCTTCATTGTGCTTGGTTGCTTCATGGCCTGTCTGCTGATCTATATCAAACCCACAAGTGACTGGATCTCTAGTCCGATTGAATCAGCCAGCTCAGTTCTAAAGATGAAGAATTTCTTTTCGACCAAAAGTGATTACATTAATGAAACAACAATTCTGATATGGGTATGGCCATTTGGACAGATATTTGATCTAAAATTTTGTCCCACATTTAATATCCATGGATGCCATCTGACAACAGACCGCACACTATATAACAGGTCTCATGCAGTTCTCATTCACCATAGAGACATTAGCTGGGATCTGACTAATTTACCTCAGCAGCCAAGACCTGCATTTCAGAAATGGATTTGGATGAACCTGGAATCTCCAACCCACACTCCACAAAAGAGCGGAATTGAACATTTGTTCAATCTGACCCTCACTTATCGACGTGATTCAGATATTCAGGTGCCTTATGGCTTCATGATAGTTAGCACAAATTCCTTTGAGTACGAAATGCCGAATAAAGAAAAGCTAGTATGTTGGGTAGTGAGTAACTGGAATCCTGAGCATGCTAGAGTTAAGTATTATAATGAATTAAGTAAATATATTGAAATCCATACCTATGGACAAGCATTTGGAGATTATATCAGTGATAAAAGTTTAATCCCCACTATTTCCACTTGCAAGTTTTACCTTTCCTTTGAAAATTCTATCCATAAAGACTACATTACAGAGAAACTCTACAATGCCCTTTTTGCTGGATCAGTCCCAGTCGTTCTGGGTCCTCCCAGAGAAAACTATGAGAATTACATCCCAGCTAATTCCTTCATACATGTGGAGGATTTCCTGTCTCCAAAGGACCTTTCAGAGTACCTTCTGATGCTTGACAAGAACACTAAACTATATATTAGTTACTTCAACTGGAGGAAGGATTTTTCAGTGCGCCTTTCTCGATTTTGGGAATCCCACGCCTGTTTCGCTTGTGATCATGTAAAGAGACACCAAGAATACAAGTCTGTTGGTAATTTAGAGAAATGGTTTTGGAACTAAACCTTTATCCATTTTTCCTGCACTTTATTCTAAGAAAAAAAACTGTCAAAATCACCAGGAAGGGGTGGGAGGAATCCTGTGTCATCTGGCCTTCTCAATGTGGATCATTAATTCACTTAAAGCCTTGAAACTTTAACTACTCCTTCCTTTCCAGATAAAAATTCCTTTCAAAAAATGATAGTGATGGTATTGGTCACTTTCTGTTCTGTTTATTATTTGTTGAAGAAGTGACCACTATCTTTCAGATTCCTCTTGTATTTTATTGAGCTGAGATTTTGAAAAGGAATTAAGAGTAGCAATCCAATGTTGGATTTCCTTCTTTAAACAATCCAAACTGTGGTGACTTAACTGTTATATTTTAATCATACATTTACTGTCCCATGTGGGAAACCAAAAAGTAGCAACTTTTGCAGTATGTAATTATGGGAGTAAGCAGAAGCGAGTTTCTCCTTACAGATTAGCCATTGCAAGACCTATTGCAATAATTTT
>JANHFO010002686.1:87835-103532 GCA_032468095.1 Pareas carinatus
CTTTGCCACGGCATTGTTTTATAATTTGTTGAAAATCCTACGGTGTTGGACGTTGTTTACTGAGGAGTATGCTTTTATATAGTATTCCTTGTTTCATCATTTTTGCAGTGCATCACTGTCAGTTACATAAGGCAATCATGTTTATATTGATTAAAACAATTCTGTTCTTGCAGGGCAGCAAACGAAATTGAGCAGGGGGGTTATAAAGATAATCAGCATAAAACAAGGAGGCCAAAATATTTATTATGGTTGAACAAATACAATTTATGAAATAGAACAATTCATCCTGATATCCAGATTCTGATACTGATTCCATTTTATAAACTACTTTCTAAATTGTTTATAAATGGTTGTGTCTTATACATTGTCTTTGGTTGCATACTCCATGGGAAGCAAGCTGGTTCACGGTGATGGTCCCTCTCTTCCAAATGCCAGGCAGGACTTGGTGATAAAAATTGCAGTCCTTTTTTATGAAGATGCATTGCCATGCTATGGATATTAAAAAGGAAGGAAGACTTGGATCATTTAGTCACATCTGCTATTTGGAAGCCAGTGACTCTCATGGTGGATGGTCCAATGGGAAAACTTGCATTTAGACTTGTATGTTTGGTTAATCCTTCATCTATTTCAATGATTAGAAAAAAGACCCTGATTTTAAAAGTGAAACATTGTCTGAAAAATTTCACCCCCCAAATCGGGAAAATTAAACTTGCACGGTGGATTTTAGTCGATGCTGGATAAAAATTTCAATGTGGATCAGAGAAAGCAAGATAACCACATGTTCGTCTAACCTGTAAATGCCTAAGTTCTTCCAAGATGAGAAGCTCCTTTGGCTTTTGTGCTGGTTTCCCAAAAAGTCAGTCTAAGACAAACACTAAATTTCATTGAGTTTACTTTTGTATTTATCGAAGTAAGTGAATATAGTTCCAATAGCAATTTTGTATGTATTTCCCTATTTTCTATTTTGTCACATTAAAAAATACAATTTTGAGTTTTCACCCAACTTTTTCAGAGGTCCAATATATCTTAGGTCTTAAGAGCGGCAGAAGTGTTTAAAGCTAATTGATTAAGCAATGTTGTCCATAGTCTAAAATGAAAACACTACAGTAATTGCATATGTTTTATGGATGATCACATTTTCCTATTGACATTTTTCATTCCTGAGCAGCAGCAGGCTGCATTAATTTCATAAAATGAAACACACAAACAATTACTGATGAAACTCTTGAGAGCAGAGGAGAAGGCAAGTTAAGAGATTATCAACTTTATCAGTATTGATAAATATTCACCAGCAGTTTGTTATTATATATTTGTTTTGGAAACTGATGACAGATGAGGAGCTTGCTGCCATCTTTCCTTACAACAGGGGTGAGAAGGATTTTTCCTTTTTCCTAATTTTGGTAGTGGCCTATAGAACATGTTAATTTTTAATTACTTTTACTAGTGAACACCCTCTGCAGAATGATAGGTAGCTTTCAAATGGTAGAATACCGTTCTCTTCAGTGTTTTGCAGCAATGAGTTTAGGTTGAAAGTAGCTATCTTAAGCATGTATTTGGTAAGATGCATTCGACCTTGGATTTCAAAATGTTATTGATTGATTTAAGTTTGTGACTTGATTTCACATTATTTTCTGAAGGTATTAATTGGGCCTTTGTTTAGCATGAAATAAATATATATGTAAATTCTTTAGGCAATGCAAGCTGATTGTATAGAGGAGTCTTCATTTAGAGATCTTTCCTCAACATGATTTTATCAGTATCAAAAAAGTTAACCCAAAAACATTTTGTAAATGACATTTTTCACTATCAGACTAAAATAGTTCCTTTTAAATATAGTTTAAATGTATTTAACTTATGATAAAAATGAAACACGGGACAATTAAGTTTAGTTTTAGGAGTATTTCTTGGAAATGATTTATTACGATGTCACAGTAAATAAAAAGAACCAGTTTGACATAGTGGTTTAGAAATCAGGGGACTGTGAGTCCTACTCCTGCCTTAGGCATGACAGCTGGCTGACTGATTTAGAGCCAGTCGCGCTCTCAGCCTAATCTACCTCACAGGGTTGTTGAGTGGAGAAAATAAGAAAATAGGAGTATTAGATGTGTTTGCTGCCTTGATTTACTTATAATGTAATAAAGGTGGGATAAAATTCAAATAAATAATTATGCACATTTTAAATTTGCCATAAATCCCAGAATCTGAGGAAATAGAATGACAAGAGTTTGCCTCAAATTCTAGAAAATGGATTTTGTCAGGTAATGTGTGTATGTGTGCATGCACACGTAAATTTTTCATATGAGATTTTCCGGAGTCACCAATTTCAGTTTGTGAAATCAGACTTTTAAATTCAAAAATAACATTCAATTCAGCGGTTTCCTGAAAAAACGTTGAGATAAAATGCTTAACTCTGTCCTCATGTGAGAGGGATTATGTCTGATGGTCTCCGTCTCCATTTACTTACTTGTCCGTAGCATAGATACACAGGGAACATATTTCTCCTGTACACTGGAGCTTTAATGATAAGGAAAACTAGCAAAGTGTGTCATGGAGGAGACAGAATCAGGATGATTCTGTGGATAAGTTTCCCACCAAATAAAGAATACGGCAGAGGTAACAAAATGGAAGTCATTAACCTAAGTGGCCCCTATTCTGTCAATGGATTTTCCCATAAATTTTCTGTAACATGTTGACATGTATGAAATGCTTTATAATTATTCAGTACGTGGTTGCAGAATTAAACATCCTGCTTTCTTCAGTGCTAAAAAATGCCCTAATGAACTTTTGCTATCTGAAATTAATTATCCCAAGATTCATGGTACATTTGTAATCAAACTTCATGCTAATGTACCCTTTGTTAATTGTTTCTTTGTGTCTGAATTCTGGACTTTCAAACTGTTTGTTCAACAAAATATTTAGATAAATGAATTTGCAATGTTAATCTTTTCCATTTTTTAAAGAATATGTTCAGCAAGTTATAAATGTAAGAAGTGTTACATTCCTTTTGTACCAGTTGTAGATGTACATCACAGAACCCATGGAAACTCATCAGGCCAGTGGCTTCATGAGATGCATGAAATGCATTTAAGAACAAAAGGCCATAAAATTAAAATGAAACTGAAAGTGATACTTCCTTAAGAATATGTTTATTTTTTGATATATTGTGTCACTTTAAAAGAATGTTCTCTTATAGGAAACTGAATCCTATAGGTTCACCAGCAATTGCATTAAGAAACTAAAAGACGAAACTGAATGTGCTTATATGTGACAGAAACAAATCTGAACTTTTGGAAAATACTTGTATTTGAGAGTAAGTGTTGGCTTTAGTCCAAATAGAAAGAGTGTTTTCTGGTATCATAGGAAAGAGAGGGATCCCTTAAACTGCTAAGAATTTCATTTCCAATTCTTTGCGCCAAATTCTTCAGCGTTTTCAATATCTCCCAGAATTCGGGTTTCGGTTTGATAAGTGCTGAAGACTGCAAGATCAAGCCCTCTATGAGTATTTATGTGTTTATGTTTGTGCTTGCATGGCTGTCGGAACGGTTTGGGTGCCATTTGGGAAGGAGAGTGCACAAAGCAATATCATGCAAAACAAACTTATAATTTTGTGTTGGACATGTTACCTTCAAAAGAGCATAGAATATTGGTTTAGAGCAAGTATTATTTTTTTGATGATTAAGATATTATAATTTACATAGTGTCATCTGCAGTATAATGAAGCGCACAATTCAATCAATCAGAATAGAGTTGGAAGCGACTTTGGAGATCTTCTATACCAGTGATGGCGAACCTATGGCACGCGTGCCACAGTGGACACACAGAGGCTTCTCTGCTGGCACGTGAGCCAAGTCACCCCAGCATCGCCCCAGAACTGTGCATGCTCAGAAAGAAGAACTGCCAGTCAGTGACATCACATGCCCATGTGCATGCTCAGAAAGAGTAGTGGCACCGGGCAATGATGTCACGACACCATGCGCATGCTCATCCAGGCACTCGGTGTCTAAAAGGTTAGCAATCACTGCTCTATACCATTTCAGACAAGTGACTATCGTATTTCTTCTTAGAGCTTTCTCTTTTTCACTGATTTGCTCTGTTTCTGCAAAATTTAATGATAGATTTTAAGTTGTGTTTTGACTTCAGATACAAACTTTTCATACAACATACATTTAACATAGTCTAAAAAATTATGGAATGGCAAATTCTCATAACATATAAATCTGACCTAGTAGATATGCTATAAACTTTTACAGACACCATCTACAATGTTTACTCTTAATAATTGCTGCCCATGATTATGTGAAAATGCTTCTATCATAGTACAAACAGCTATAAGAGATACTTCTCTTTCAGTATTTTACTTTAACCCTTCAATTGTTAAATTTTACGTCTTCAAGTTGTGTTCTGTACTGTGTGAAACTAGGATAAATACTCAATTGCAGTTCTAATTATTACGGTTAAATCTGAGCAATTTGAGGGAAAATAACACTGGAAAAGGATAGAATTAGGATATTAATTAATCTCTGTCACTCAAAGTAAAGTAATATTTTTGGAAAATATCTTAATGTTCAAAACAGATAAACTATAGATATTCAAAATGACTGTTCGTGTATGTATATAATATAAACAAGAAGAAATGTATTCTTCTATGTCATATATACATTTTAAAATGATGTATATGTTGTTAAAATATTGCCACTTTATTGGACTGGAAAATAGTTATAATACCAGCTTTTAATACAGCCTATAACTTCCTTGTGTGGAACTGAACTTCAGGGTACACTGATTATATTTATGAACCCAAAAGTTGGTAAATGTATACTTTATTCATGAAGTTTGTTACTTTTGTAAAAGTTCATGGATATATAATCAGAAAACATGAAGTAAAATTAGGCTATCTAAGCAAAAAAAATGAGTCATTTGAAACTCTCCTGTATAGAGAAAAGGTTACTGAATTTGTTATGATACAAGTCCATCATATCTTTTGTTTTGATTTTCAGATTTATGCTTTCTTCCTCTATATGAAAGCTCAAAATACCAGCTATAACCCTTCCACCTATAGTGCTGAATTGTTTTTAAGTGATGTCGCCTGGACTAATTTCCAATTAAAAAGAAACACACAAGATTTTATCCTATGGTTTATACATATGTTTAATGTGTTTCATGTGTTTTGCATGAAAATAGTTTCTTAGAGAAAGTAAGTTTTTTAATTACATGATTTCACACATTGTGTTTAATCCCCTTAAATATTTTACAGCTAATTCATTTACAAATATTCAAAAGAAGTAGGTATCATTGTGATCTGAGGAACATATGTAAAAGTTTGTAGACAATATAATTGAAGGCAAACTGATTCTGACAACTATGTAGTACATGTAATTTCAGTTTTTGACATTCAGAGCTATAGATAAAAGTATCTTCATACAAAGGCATTTGCAAATCTTTACTGGATGAACTCATTTTTAAAACAGATCACAGTAGTTTAGATTGTGAAAGTACATATTATCATGTACTGTTTTTTCTAACTCTTCATAGTGTCTTGTCTCTGGGCAAGCTAGATCTTTAATACTTACCATTATATTCTTCATATTGAAATGTACTAGTTTACTCTAATACTCTTATCCAGGAATGGTTCCTTTAAATGCATGTATATTAAGAATGTAAAATAATCCTTTGATTCCCTCAAGGAAACTAGCATATCTTTTTCCCTAAAAAGAAGAGAAGAGGAAAGCCTGGAAGTTTCACTTTTTCATTTCAAATATACAAGGCAGCAAAGGACTTTCCAATTTTGCTTAAACATCATAAAATTTAAGACTTTATAGAACTCTTTTTTTTCAGAACATTTTTCCTCTTTAGATCATCCTGGAATGACTATGTCATAATACATATAAAAATTGTTTGAAAACTATGCTAGAGCACAAAAAATGACTTTTAAAGATCTGCACATTCATAATGTACAGGAGTTTGTTTACCTCACAACCACTATTTCAGTAATCCAGTCTTACAAGAATGTAGGATATAGTGAAGAATGCTACAATCATTATCAATAATCTAATCAATGCATCATTTAGTGTTTCTAATCATTTTCTTTATGCCCAGTAGGTTGTCCCAATGAATTCTCTTTATTCCCAAGAAAAAGAATCTTGTCAGTGATCCCGTCAAAATTAATTTACATTAAACTCTCTCACTGATACGATTTAGTCAAACAGGTGCTTTTGCTTCAATCATGTTAAAAATCTATGGGACCATTAGCCAATGTAGATAAACATTTACCTGAAGTATAACTTGGAATAAACACTGTGCCATGGGTAGTATACTTCGTCATAGTTTCACTTTTGTATGTAAAATGAACTGGGTATTCATTTCAGTGACATCCATTGTATAAAGAATTACAGTGCCATTCCTATATTACTGAATTTTGTCAATATGCACAGAAAGTACATTTGAAATTCTACTTTACTCAGTGCAATTTAAATATGACAATGAAAAAAATTACATATATGTAAAGGATGCTCTTTGTGCAATTCTGAGCAAAAATAAATTGGATATGAGTCCCACTGAACTTGCTAGAGCTTATATTTATATCAGTAAAAATAAACAGGATTGTGGTGTTATTCAGTGTGCCAACTTGTATCTAGTAAACAAGCACAAGATGAAAAAAGTAGGAAAATAATTACTAAATAGAACTGATTTTATATCAATGCATTGTAATTTTGCACTACTTTGTAAAAAAGAAAACCTTAAAAATCTAAAGACAAATGTACAGCATATAAAACAACATATTTTCCTGACTGTATCTTATCATCCCTGTCTCATAGATATATTAGCATGAACATTATGTGCTATTTTAACACCAATGAATCAGTTTGATATTTTCTTTCAGAAACCACATTGTCTACTTTTTATTATATTCTTCTATATTTGATAAATAGATGGTCTTGGCAATCACTGATTTAAAGTAACAGGCTGCTGGATAACATCTAAAGTTAAGAAGTAAACTGATCACTAATTGAAACCACTTAGCCAAGAAGCTTTTCAATTACATAGAGTTTCTAATTAGGTAGGATACTTGAAGTGAAAATGGGTGCTATTAGTCAATCTCACTGTACTTTTTAGTTATAAAGTTGAAATGTAATATATATTGGTTAAATTATCAATATTTAATATATTATGGAAGAAGAAAAATTAAACGGAAAATCCAAATACATAATATAAGCAGTAAGAACAGAACTTGTTATGAATGAAAAAGTATCCTGTTTCAGGGAGCCATTTTGACACATGCAAGTTAAAGCACTTAAATGGCATGACAGCATAATTTTTGATTTTGATGAATGAGCATGTTGCTGAAATCATGTCACAGGGGGAGCAGCTCTTACATCACTTGGTATATATTTATTAGACAGTTTATTTAAAGCACTTATCTATATTTATGACAAATTCCAGAAAAGAAATATGAATAATTCAGCAAATGTTAGTTCTTTGGTCTTGCCAAAAGGGGTTAAGTCTTTTTTAGTACCTTTATTTAAGAATCAGGTTTTCACATGCACAGTAATTTTCATGTTTACTTTACAATCCTAGAGCAGGGGTTCTCAACCTTCAGTCCATGGACCGGCACTGGACCACAGCATGCCAGCAACCAGGCCACACAAGCAAGCCAAGTCCCATTCACAAGATTCAGGAAGCATGCAAAACCATGCCCCATCCAGTCTATGGAAATACCCTATTCCATGGAACCAGTCCCTGGTGCCCAGGTTGGGGACCACTGTTCTAGAGACAAGAATCATTCTTGCTTATTGTATCAAATTGTATATAAATATAATTATCCAATGATGATATAACTTCCAGAAGATATAAATTGCATCTTCTAAAATGCACATTTGATGAAACAACAAGGCCTTGTCAACAATGTGTATGATTTTTTTTTATTGATTAGAAGTTGAAATTGCTCTTTGTGCTCTCTACATGTGAAGAAATATCAAAGATATTTTCCAGTTTGAATTACCAGTTTGCCTCCTTAATATGTGCAAGTAAAATTATATAATTGTGTTTCCCCCTCCCCCTTTGTTGTGAAATTTCTGTGTTTAAGATTATGTGTGGTTATGAATATCTCCTACACTGATTGCAGACTGCAAATATGCAGTTTATGGAATGCCGGGGAATTCAAACTGACAAAGCCTTCAAGATGGTGAATGGAAGTTTGTTTCTACTGTTGTTATAAGAATTTCATTGATTTTTTAAAAACATGCATTAACAGAGGCATTCCTCCCAAAAGATAAAACACTGGATATGTACATTCATGTCAATATGTGAACCAAGGAATATTTAAAATAAAAAGACTGAATTTAAAAGTATTTTCCCATGGGGGTTTAATTTTATATGCAGTCTGCATTTGGATCAGTTTTTCTGCCAATGTACATGTCCTTTCATCCTATAATTTCAGCTTCAGTTGAAGAATAAAATAAATACAGAATTGACAGAAGAATTTTTCAAAATACTTACACATACAATCCTGGCAACCAAAACAACAAAAAATTATTTCCTTACTCTTAATTACTTAATGTATATAGCTGCCCATTCTATACAAGTGACTGAGTGACTTAACAGGAATAAAAATACTGAAAAACCCATAACACAAAACTACACACAAGGAAAAACAACCATGCTAATTGAAAAAGCACATTGATAACTAGAGATTTTCTGAATCAAACATACAGTTCTATATATGTGATAACCAAAAGATCTGCCCAGTTCAGATATGAATCTTTAAAAAAACACATGCACACACAAAAACTGACTAAATTTCTGGAGATAAAATAATCATTGATTGTAGTATATATCACAGATGGACTCATGATGACTGCTTAACATGGTAAAATATTACTAGCATTTCTTTTGGCATTACTACTATTATTACTTACTAGCAAACAGAAGAAAAAACATCCATGGCTTACGTTTTATTCAGCTTCATTTTTTTTAAATATCACTCATTCAACTAATGACAGCATTGGTCAAAAGCAGCTTCCTTTGCCAAACTTTTTTTTTGTGTGCTCATGCATGGTAATATTCTTATCTGCTATTTATTTGATAGAAAAAAGGGAAAATCCTTCTTGTAATGTTAAAACAGTATCATTTAACATTACTTTGAAAGACTGCAAAGCGATCTTAATCTTTGAAGATATTTTTCTGTTGCCGTTATAATCTTCCTTCAGTGCGGTTACATTTTTGACAAAAATCAGTAAAGTTTTCACAAGAACTTTCTATGTAGACACCAATTCCCACATTCCTCGTGCCTGGAGAACGTTCCAATAACATGAAAAATATATAAAAAAGAGGAAGTACAGGAAAACAGCTTCCTTGCTGTTTTTCTGGGCATATTTTGAAAGCACACAATGTTTTGAAAACAATAGAAATATTAAAACTTATGAATACATCCTTCTCGTTTATGGCCGCATTCCATTCCAGTTACTTGTGAAATTATAACCTATAGGCACACACTGTGATTGTGAAGATTACTGGTTGCTGCCCTCTATTAAGATAATGTTCTCCTGTACAGTGCCCTGTTACCTACTCATGGAGCTGTCTAAACAAGCTATTAAGAATAATAAACAAGCTTTCTTGAACTGCTTTTCTTTCTGAACTGTTTTTCTTTGTAGCACAGCACTTCCCTAATGACCACTAACCACAAATTAATAAGCTTGACTGTAACCTTAATTAATTGATTAGAATCCTCTGCTTGGTTTGCATTGCTATCTGAAACTGACCAGACCGTAAATCAGTTTGAAACTGGAAATTTTTGTTGTCAGATGTATGAAATGTAGTCGTAAACGCACACATGGGTCAGAAAATGATTTATTATCAGTTTGTTACTGTTGTGGTTTCTAATGGTCCCTAGCCAAGGTAGCTGCTAAATGAAGAATGGGTGCAAATTGTAAATATATGTCTTTTGACTTCCTCTGTCTACCAATGTAATGGCTTCTCAATATTTGGAATTGTAACCCCCTCCACTTATTCTGAGGAGGGATTTATGATCCATATTGTTATAAATAAAAGGCCATTTTCCCAAGGATACAATATTCATAAGGATTCTGTTACACTATTTATAATTTATTTAATTCATGTCACAATATCTTACTCTGCATTTCATTTCATATGCATAGTTCTAATTGAGAAGCACGCCATCAATACATCTGTAACCTACCACCCTTTTTATTATTTATGTCCCATCAGCTCTTAACTCTTTCATTCATAAAACAGGGTTATGGAAAATTTTAGACTAAGCAACCAGTGATTGCACCTATATATTACTTGTATTTGAATGTCATGAAGTATACCCAACAAAGATGTTTCAATTCTTCTAACCAATGAAAGTACTAGGACTTGTACTGGCATACTGAACTGCATTCCCGAAGAGTCCCATGATGGGGCACAGAAGAAGAAGTTGTGCATAGAAGCTAAATTTGAATGGTGTTAAATATAAAGTATAAATTAATTACATACTGTCACTTAATTTCCCCAGCCTTTTGGTTTCAATGAAAAGAGTCCCAGATGTTAGTTATAATACATGTTAATCTGGAGTCCATTTTATTATTTTAATTGTTTTTAAAGTGTTGTGAGTTTTTAGTTTTTAATTTTTGGGGTGGAGAGAGAGGGAGAATTTGTATTTCTAGTGGACAATTGTATGTCACTTTTTTTGAGTTGGAAGGCTCTATATATCAATTAAGTTGTAAAAAATGATTTCCTCTTGTCTTGTTGGACAGCAACTGTTAGAAAGATATGGAGCAGACAGGCTATGCAATCTGATACATGATACTCTCCTACAGAGAAGTTTCTTGAAGATGAGCTCCAGCATGAGTCCCAAAAACTCAAAAGACAAAACCTCTGGTCCCAGTGACCAACCCCGATTGGCTCTGTTTCTAATATAGCTTGATTAATTATACTCCTCATTTCCTTACATTTTATTACCCACATCACAATGACTGAGGATTGACTGGTAGACTATTTTTTCAGTACTAAATATTAGTGACACCTGAGGGAGAAATTGCATTCCAAATGCACAAAAAGCACTGCCTTATCTGTCAATGCTAACAATGGTGTGGTAGTAACAAAAGCATAGGAAATGGTCTTTATTATTTATTAAGACCAAAGTAGAAGATTTGTGTGAATTTATCATACTTCTTGTGTGTACAGACAACACAGAGAGAGGGGAATGAATATTGGAAGACAAATAACCCAAAGAATGATGGTTTTATCTGCTAGCACAAAAGCAACTTGCGACCACTAAAAATTCTTTGGTAAGTTTCTTAAAACACATTACCAAAACAATAACAATTCTTCCAAGAGATCTAACAGATTTAATACTGTAAAATATTTTTGATCTGGATGTTCCAATACCACAGTGCAACTAAAATGTAATATATTACAGCATTTCCCAACATCATTTTAAAAATACTGTTTTAAATAGTTTTGTAAAATTAATTCTATTTAATGTATTACTTGTGGGAATGTCCATAATACAATTAGTTTTAAAGACACATGTATGCACAAATACACATAGTCTACAACATTACTATAACAAATATATCATTTATACCTACCCATTGTACTTGAACGAACAATTGTTGACAACTTTCCTTTTTAAAAGACTTGTCTCTAATGTACTCCTCTCCCATTGTAGCTAATTTTTAATGCAAAGCCTCTTTCAGAAGGTAACTAAGGCGGTGGGCACATCTTTCAGATTGGTAGCAAGATATATCAGAGTAAATCTGGCCGTAGAAATTTGCTGATGTAAAATCAAAGAAAGTTACAAGCTAGAATATACATAAAGAAGCCAAAACAAAGTAACACAAGAGAAAGCAACACTTTCTTCAAAGAAAAAAAAACAGACTAAGTCAAGGAGATTGTGTTATTGAAAGGAAATGAAATAGTCTTTGAAATTCCAATAGGGCTTCAATTAAACTTGAACCTAACCATTGTAATGAGTTTCATTGTGTTTCTTCAAAGTAACATTGTGAAATCTATCTAAAGAAGCCCATTCTGTCTCTCTTGAGAGGTAGATCACTTGCCACTCAAATGGCTGTCAATCTAGATTCAAGATAAGAATGAATTTAATCTTTTCCAGACATGAGAAATACCTTGAAAAGAATGCATGTATTAAACATACCAAGAGTTTCTTCCCTTATTTTCCAAAGTCAACCTTAGTCAATACAATTAAGAGAAAAAGTCAGATCACATTACCAACTGCAGCCTATATACAGGGTTAGCTGATATACTCGGTTATGGTAATTAATAAAACAATATGAAGCAAAAAGAAAATGATTTGGGAATAACCCTCTCTATTTTACAGCCCTATGAATGGCAATACTATGAATAAAATATAAATAGCTGGAGAAAGTACTTATCTTACCATATAGAATCAAGCTTTTACTCTTTCATTATTTGTACAGAAGAAACCAAATGTCTCGTAAAACAGAGGTTTTCAAACTGATCCAGGGACCCCTTGGGGGTCTGTGACAAGTTGCCAGGGGGTCTGCAGACAGATCAAGAAAAATTTGGAAAAACTAATATACATGAATTGTCGATTAGTAATTAGCTGAATGTGTAGGAATGTATGTAGCAACAACATGTTTTGGGGTCCACAGCTTGAAAAGCATGGAAACCCCTGCCTTAAAATGTGAAACAGGTTTTTTTTCCCCTAAATTTGATTTCTGAAAAGATTTTTTAAAAACTTAAAAAAATAAAAACAAATCTCTACTCTTAATGACATTTATCTATCACTGCTGCAATGATACTTTAGATGTTTGACTTCAAGTTTAAAGCTGACATTTTTGTCTGTTTATTTGTTTGTCCATTCTCTTTTTTTTACTCCTGCTTGAACTAGTCCCTGTAGTTTTCTTGATAAAGTTTTTCACGATTTGCCCTTGCCTCTTTCCTAGGGCTGAGAGAGAATGACTAGCACTAGGTCACCCAGCTGACTTTGAGCCCAAGGCGGGACTAGAATTCACAGTCTCCCAGTTTCTAGCCTGGTGCCTTAAACCAATAGATCAACTGGCTCTCCATATTGAATTTACAAATAATGAAACCTAACTGTGTCCTCTTGTCAGTGGAGTGACGTTCATCTGTGGGACATATTCCTTTTTACAACCAGCACCACCCAAAAAACTGCTTCCAAAGAGCGTAGAATGCTGAAGCAGAGAGTGATATACAGTAACAAAAGTTCCCACACAGAGGCCCTCAGGACCAACTGAATGAGAATTAAGATGTTGGCTCTTCACTGTGAAAATCACTATCAATTCTCAAACATTTAGTATCCTTGTGTTCTCAATATTTAAATAATAATCCAATTTATTTTCATGTTATCTTTAGTTAACACAGTAGCACTCAAGGAAGCTAGACATTACTTATAGGCCCGTAAACAGATCAAGACCTTTTCACTTGTAGGAGATCCATTAAGAACGAGAGGTACTATTCTGCACCAGCAAGCATCAATACCCCATATTGAACCCTGACCTACAACAGTGCCTTGTGATGAGCTCTGTCTTTGCCTTCATTGCCCATTAGCAACTCTGACCATTATTAAAGTCCTCTCCATCAACAGAAATGAAATCCTTTCACCCCAAAATATGCCCTCATTCCACTGCTGCACATATCATCTGAGCTCTGGCTAAAATAACTATTCTGCCATTTGTATCAGAGTTTGTGAAGGTCACTATAACCACTGAGTTAGGGGGTCATATCATGCCTTAATTTTTTGGGTTTTGCAAATTGCAAGAGTATAAAGCTTACTCTCAACTGTAACGGTAGTGGTAGGGTAGTTAATTCTTTGTTAGCATCAGCAATCAGGGTTCTATTCATTATCAGGTCCACTTCATCAGATCTACTCTGATATGAATTTTTTTTTAAAAAAAATGCTTGCTAGGTTTTCATCATAATTCTCCCTTAGTATACAAAAGAGTCCGCTGAAGTAAGAGGAAATTCGGGGTGGCTGAACTCTTCTTTCTCCTTCTCCTCCCCTCCCCTAGTCTGAAGACTATTCCTATTCCCACTCCTGAGATTGCATAGATATCGGTGCAGAAATCAATTGATTCTTTATGTAGCTAAAGAAAACAGACAGACCTCTTTGTCCGTTTCTTCAACAAGCCTTTCCATTATAAAGCTTCACCTATGCCTGTGTACATATGCCTGTGTGGTACATATGCCTGTGTGGTCTCAAGAGTTTATGAATGATTTGTAAGGAAAGTGACAGTTTTTCATTCTGCCAACTTTACTAAAAGCATTCCTTTTCCTCAAGATTAATATGTCCTATTCTAACCAGAAAATTTTAGAATTTGCTTAATTCGGGGTGTTCACTGAAAATCAACTAGTCACTATGATCTATTCCCCTATGATCTATTATAGGGGTCTGTGTATTTACATTAGGATATTTATTTGTTAAATTAATCAAGAAATTCCTCCCTTCAGTGCTAGTGACAGGGTAACATCAAGAAATCACTGCAATAACCTCTTGATTTGATGTCATACTGGTACAATGGAAGGCAGTCTGGTGTTTGTACATGATAAATTCATTTCAAGTGCAAGATAGGTCTGTATTCGCAGACTTTGTTGAATTGCATTAAGTATCAACTAATGACAGCCCTAAGTCAAATTCACTATCCTGAGCTGCTGCCTCATTCACCATTTCAGAAAAAGGAGGGTAAAGTGGTTACATCTGTACTAACAGAAGACAAACCGAGGCCCAAGCTGCATGCAATTTTCCCATTTCATAGTCAAACGGCCACTTAGATCTTGCTGTTGAAATATGGTGGTCAAACATCTGATATTATATAGACAGACAGACAGACAGACAGACGAGAACTCCCAGTCTCCCATTTTATAGCCTGATTCTTTAACTATTGCACAAATTTGCCCTCTAATTAAATAATAAACTACATCTATATCCAAAAGACAGGAGAGTGGGACAAAAATCTGTAACAAGGCATTGACACTAATTGGCAATGGCCATCACTCAGAAGAAGACCCAATACAAATATATATATCCTACATGGGAAAAGAACTGAACACATCTAGACCTACATGTGTGTGTGTGTGTGTGCACGTGTGTGTGTGTGGGTGTGTGTATAGGGGTCTAGATGTTCGGATCTTTTCCCATGTAGGATAGAGAATATCTTGGCGATGTTTCGGTGAGGTCTCACTTGCCATCTTCAGGCTGCTGCTTTTGACTTCTTGCTAGTCTGAGCAAAGTGATCGGAGTTGCCTTTTATCTGTAAATACTGGTGGGAGGGTTTGGTGTGCTAGGCTGGTTGGCTGGGTCGTTATTTCTTGATTGGTTGCTGGAGTTGATGTCGGTATAATGGTCTTTTTTGTTGTAATTTCCCAGGTCGTTTGTGTAGTGATTGCTTTTCCATTAGCCTCCTATGTTTTAACGACTTGGGCAATGGGTTATTTGAAGGTGACCTTGTGAGTTCTTTTGATGTGGAGTCCTGAGTCTTGTGCTGTGATCTCCTGGGTTGTTTGTGTAGTGATTGCTTTTCCATTATTCCCCTGTGTTTTAATGACTTGGGTAATGAGTTGTTTGAGGGTGACTTTGTGAGTTCTTTTAATGTGGAGTCCTGAATCTTGTGTTGTGTTCTCCTGGGTCATTTGTTGTGTTGTAACTTTTTGAGTTCTAGTGGTGTGATTTTCTGAGTTTTGTGATGTGATGTCC
>JANHFO010002690.1:8724-19867 GCA_032468095.1 Pareas carinatus
GTGGGTGGGTGGGAAGCATTTCAGAAGGGACCCACTCTGGTTTTCCAAAGAGTAAGAGAAGAGGAGGGGAGAATTTCAGACGTGTGAGATTCTGTTAATCTGATCCTACAGTGAGCTGATTCTTGAGAAATGGATAAAGACCCAAGGAGGTTGGGGCTGGTGTGGATAGGCCACGAGTCAAACAAAAGCTTAGAGTTGTCTATGACGGAGACCTTAGATTGTATTAGCCCTCAAAGTTTGTGCTTCTTGTTTTGGACTAGGTCAAAGGCCTAGCGATTAGACGTATGTCCCCTGTTTTGTACAGGACCCATTGCTCCTTCGTTCTACTTTCCCCCCACAAGTGACTGGCCCCCATCACCCAAGAAAGCTCCATTAAAGGAGGGTGAGCTTCAACCTCGCACCCCACCAGCGCCGTCCAAGCTTGTAATCACTACATCCGGCTGTCTTCTCAACTGTTAAGAGGGGTGGGCTTCAACGGCCTTCTCAAGGAACGTAGCTTTCCTGCCTAGACGATGCTAAGGTTTCGTTTTAACTTGTGACACCCACACCCCCAAACACACCCACACCCCATCACCCACCTTCTTGTGTATTCATTTACTCCTCAAAAAGCGACGCTGGCTGAGGAATTCTGGGAGTTGAAGTCTACCCATCTTAAATGTTGGAGAAACACTGCGCTGTACAATCATCACCTGGCAATCTTCAGGACGCGGCTGATCGCTCTGGACTCATAAAATCTGTGCTTGGTTTTATTTGTCAACTGCAGCTGATTGCGTCTGACACCTCTCGGCTCACTTCTTTAATTGGAAATTGGAGCTAATTCTGTCTCCTCGTGCCTTATTGCCTGGCAGACGGCTGGGTGTACCTGGTTCTGCGGGGGAGAGAAGGAAATTAGGGGAAGTCCTGGCCTTCTCTAGAGGTGTAGGCCTTATGTGGAGTTCCATGTGTTCCCGCCGAGGCTTATTAATTCTCCTCCATCGCTTAAGTGGTGGTAGCCCCTTTGAAGGGAAGAGGTGGAACAGCTTGTCCTTCCTCCAAAGGTCGAAGGAAATCCGCTTCTCCTGGGGACATCGCACACATGAAAGAGAAATCAACAGTAAGGTTTGGCTCGTTAAGCGAGATTTTTGTGTTCGCACAAACACAGCCCACCAGCTAAAAACGGATGACAAACGCTGGCTGGTCTCACACCTGAACCTGTTTCTTGAGTCACCTTTTTCGGAAGAAATTAGTGCTCCACGCATCCCAATTAATCCATAATGTGGGTACCCGCCACCAGGGTTCAAAGGAGTCAACGGGCAATCTTGCAAGGCAGTCCAGTTCAAAGCACAGAAGAGTTTATTATGGTTATCTCGGTATGAAAATCTAGTCAACTAATGGTCGAAACTAAGTTGGCACTAGAGAAGTTGTGAATGGAATTTACGGAGGGCTGGGCTTGGGTCTCTTGTGGCAACTCAACGATTCTAAACCCATGACATCTTTTACTCCGCCTTCCAGCTCAGCCTGCTTTTCTCCTACATTCTGTACCGTAAAGTTACGTTAACAAAGCCTTGCAAATCTGAAAGTCCGCCTTACAGTCGAAGAAACTATGGAGGGTCTCTCTGATATGTTCGCCGGATTCCCCCGTTCATTCTGAAGGCTCTGCTGCCTTTTATCTGAGCATTGTCTCATCTGCAGCTCTTCCCCCTGTCTCCCAAGGCCACTCCCACACGCCGCACTAAACAAACAGCACAACGGTTGGCCCTCCGATCCATCACTGTCCGAAGCAGCGGAACCTACATTCAGCGCACTGCATTAAGGAATCCGCGAACATCACTTCTGCATCCCCTTCCGATGGGGAGTGCTATAAAACTGCAAAGAACTGTCTGCGCCAGCCTCAGGAGCAGCTGCTGGTGCTCGAGCCATCTGCCATCCTTGGATGTTTGCATGGAAGATTGAGGCTGACAGTTATTCTCATCTCTGGTGATTAAGAGGTGAAGCCTTGAGTCAGTTTTGGAGGGGAGCCAGGAATTTCCTTTCCTTCTTCGCGAACATTTATTTTTTATTTTTTATTTTGGCGGTGGAGCAGAACGCATCGCTGTGGTTGAGGTGGTTTGCTGGGAGGAAGAGTGCAGGTTGCCTGGGAGAAGGACCTTGACGTGGCACCGCAGGAGGCCCTGCTTACAGCCCTAGCATGACTCCGGCCCATTTGTTTTAACAATGACAAAGGAGGGTTTGCTTGTTTGTTTTTAAAAAAGAAAAAAAATAATACAATATGTTCCCGAGTATTATTATTATTTTTAGCCTATTCTAGGGGCTCGAGGAAATGGAGCAATGGATGAGCTCCAGGTTTAGGTAGACCAAGTTAGGTATTGGTCCATCTTAAGTCCTTAAAGTCCTAGTTTGGCATAGATATTGGGAGATGGGGAGTTCTAGTCCTGCTTTAAGTTGTGAAATCTTAAGTCCTTAAGATCTAGTTGGGTGTAGGGTTAAAGAACCAGGCTAGATATTGGGCGAATGGGAGTTCTAGTCCTGCTTTAAGCCATGAAGTCTCAAGTTCTAGTTTGGTGTAGAATTTGGGCGAATGGGGGTTCTAGTCCTTCTTTAAGGCATGAAGCTAGTGGGTGACCTTGGGCTGGTCCCTCTTGTTTAGCCCTAGAAGAAGGAGGCAAGGGGCCACCACTCCAGAAATCTTGCCAAGAAACCAGCAGGAACCGGTCCATGTAGATCACCAGGAGTGAAGTAAGATTCATTCTGATCTAATGGTGAAGGTTCTGGATCAGGAAAAGGGGGCCCTGAGTTCTAGCCCTGCCATAGGCACAAAGCCATCCAAGTGACCTTGGGCCAATTCTTCTAGCTCAGCTCCAGAAGAAGAGAAGAAGGACCAACCTCTTCTGAAATCATGCCAAGAAAACTGTAGGCAGTTATCCAGGCAGTCCCTGGAAGTCAAGACACCAAAAAGGACACACACATACACACACACACACACACACCATCGACAAACAAACCGAAAACAACCCTCCCTATGCTTAGGGCAGCCAAATAGACCAAATCCTAAATCCATCTCCTCAAAGCACGTAGCCGTCTGACTCGTAACCTCAGACCGAGGCACAGTCCCTTCAACAAATAGAAATGCGTTTTGGATTACGGAGTCACGTGGGCCCACAGACATCCTGAGGCTTTGAGAATCATAAGCCGGGAGGCAGGCAGAGAGAAAGGAAACCAGGATGGAGAGGAACTAAACCGGGACTCAAATTCTCCAGCCTTTCATGATATTATTATGTTCCACGTTGACAGCTGGGTTTTCTTTGAGCTCCAGCGGAGGAATGATCTATTCATCCTTGTAAGTCTTCTAAGTGCTGCGGGTGTAATATATTAGGAGCGTATCATGTGATAAGAGAGAGAGAGAGAGAGAGAGAGAGATGCCAAGGCATACATTGATCTCAGAAGACAAAAAATAAAATAAAAAATGGAATGGTTTAATATGAGAAGCATTTGCTATTCCGGGGAGCCCTGCCTTCTTTGAGAGCTGTACAAACATTAACTAATTAATTCTCATGAATTATGGATGGGGGTGTAGGGGGAGGGGGGAAAGAAACAAAAATAGCAACTCTTGACATCTCATCACATCTCGATGATTTGGATCTGATGATTCAGCTCCGGGCGCCAAGGGGCGGGCAAACATCCACCCCAGTGAAAAGAACCCGCGCGGAACAGGCCCATGGATGGACTTTGACCTTGGACTATTGACCAAAGATGGGGATCCAAGGACCCCCATTTGCTTAGTAGAGAAAGGGGAGAGGTTTTCTACCAGAGGTTGAATTCATTCTTGGTACGGCAGACCTTCAAGGGCTTACTGACAGGCCCAAAGACATCAGCACTTACTTCTGAATAGTCCCTTTATGGTTGCTCACTGATAAGACAGAATCTTGCCAGACTAAAGCAATGATCTGCAATGACAGATATAATTTGTGAACTGCTAGAGATTCCGGAATATATTCCACCACACTTACTGTGGGGTACTTGGAGCTCATTGCCCAACTAACAACATCTGATGATGCTACCTAGCTGGGTAATGAAATGTCTGAAAGAAAACAACCAAGCTCAGAGACCAGTCAGGACCCCACGGCTCATCCCTGAGCAACAAATATTCGCTTCTATTGTACCACACTTTCTCTTGTAGTCTCCAGAGTCAAGACAGACTCAAAGACATTAGCCTCACAGGTCATCCAGCCCAAGTTCGAATCTCATCAAAGGGTCTGCCTGGCTGATGAAAACTAATAAGCTAGAAATGGCCATCTGAGACTCCCTTTCTTTCTTTGTCGGCTTGTAAAACTTCTTTCCTGTCTATAAAACAGGCTCAAAGAGGTAACATAATCTATGTATTACTAATCATCCCGATCTAGCTTTTGTTAATTCCACAAAACTTACATACTGGTAATTTGCATCCTTCTTCCTCTCTGTCACCCTGAACCCAGGTGCTTTGAAGCACAGGTAGACCTCCCTACCAAGGCACATCTTTCTGCTGTATAGCATGGATTCTCACTCTAGATGATGGTCTCTTGAGTTGGTCCTCTAAGTCCTCAACGCCATGAAGAGGATGGCTGAGCACTACCTGTTTAACCTGGCCAATCAAAGCTGGAGAACTTAGCAGTCCTTGTTGGGATATCTACAGAATAATCTTGATGCAGTTACGAGGCACATCGGGAGGGTTGTTGTTAAAACATAGCTACTAAGTTGGCTTCTTGGGATGGATCTTTCTGAATGAAGCCGGAATATACATGAATGGCACATCTCCTGTCTGGAGCTGGGAGCTGAATCACACGCTCCTGAGCTAAATAGATCCATAGTTGACATCCAAACTATATTTCAGAGTGACTTCTTCAAACCAACCATAGCGGACACGACTTCCAGATTTCCCTCGTCAGCATCTGGACCTATTACTCGCTCCTTAAGCACACCACTTCTCAACCTGCCTCCCAGGCAGCCGTTGCCTTATCCTTGATCTACTGCCTCTTCTGTCCTTCAATGACTGCAGAGGTCTTCAAAATAACTCTCCCTTAGTTTCTTAACCCTTTCTTTCAAAATATCTCCCCGCCACACACTTCCCTCCCTTCTTCTTCCAGTCATTTTCTGCTCCGTGCCCATCCTCCAGCTTCTGGCCTCTGGGACAAGTGTCTCTGGACTTGGATCTCAGAGAGCTTCCCTTTAGTCCAGGGTCCCCTGAAGTGGTCAATATCGATCCCTAAAGGCTGATGGAGTTAATTCAGGATTGATAAATGTCTGTTGGTCAAGAGGTAAATGATGGAAGGCTGATTGAAGCTGATTAATCTTTGAGGGTCTCTGGAGAGGTCCACACCAGTCCCAAGCCCCGAGGACACCAGTACGAATAACCTTGAGTTGTCCTCCTCCTCCCTTTCCCATCCTTCCCCTTCCCTTTCTCCTCCTCCTTCCTCCTCCTCCTTCTCCTGGGCAGATTCCTGCATAATAGGCAATATGTAAGTACCCTGTTTCCCAGAAAATAAGACCTCACTGGAAAAGAAGCCCTAACATGATCTTTCAGGATGCTCGTAATATAAGCCCTACCACAAAAAATAGGCCTCAGTTAAGATCATCAGCCAGACGGGCGCATTGAGTACCGTATTTTCCCCGAAAGGAAGACCTAACTGTAAAATAGGTCCTAATGCGTCTTTTGGAGCAAAAATTAATATAAGACCAAGTCTTATTTTCAGGGAAACACAGTATTTAGTTTACACTCTACATGTGTGGATTTGGTTGCTTGCGCCTGAGATGTACGCTGCCGTCATCTTGGTTAAACATCTTCTTCCCGTCATTTATGGCTCAATGGCTGTCAAGCGTGGGAAAATCAGGGGATCCAGGCTGTTCAAATGAATACAAAGGTTTATTCCATGCTAGCGCTCTCTACAAGAATCTGGACCAATAAGAGTCAAAGCAAACTGACGGCAGATTAAGAGCCAATGGAATTCAAGGTGGGCTGGGCTTAGATCTCCTGCCGGTGCGAAGGGACTCGAGACTGATGACACGTTTGACCCTTCCCTCAGTCTCAGCCCGGCCATCTCCTACATCGCCCTCCCTTCAGCTTCCTCTGGGTCATAAACCCGGCCTTATTCCCCCCATCCACACTCATGTACAAAAGGCTGCGTTTGTATGAACACTGGCTCAGAAGCAGGGCTGCATTTCACTCGCAGGCAGAACCCTGATTCTGAGAAATGGAAATCAGAGAATATTTCCCCCCCTCCTTTGGCTCTAACAAGGACGAGGTCCTTACCCACCCCCACCCCAAAAAAAAACCAGGGGAAAGAAAGAAAAAAGGGAAATATAATATCAAATAAAGGTTTTTGTTTTTAGTTTGCCGAGTGAGTCAATTCTTCCTGCAGGGCAGGGTCTGAAGTGTGACTCCGGGTGTTTTTAACGCGAGACGTTTATCACTGCTGTCAAGAGCACAAGATTGCAGTTAGCGCCCCCTCCCCCTTTCTAAAACACCGCCCGCCCAAATCTGTTTTTGGAGTTTAATGAAGGTTGGGAGGGAGGGAGCAAAAGAGAGAGACAGAAAAGGGAAGGAAGGGGAGAAAGAAAAAAAGCAACTCAGATCGTGGATGTTAGGAGTCATAAATGCAAATTTGCAGACTGTCCTTGTTTAGCAACCACAACTGGGATCTACATCCACATCCTTTCTGCGGCAGCCCCTACCCTTTGGAATCAACTCCCCCCCCCCCGAGATCCGCACAATCACAGACCTCCATGTTTTCCGCCGTGCCCTTAAAACTCATTTATTTGTTCAGGGTGGGCTGTCCTAACTCCCCTTGGTTTTTAATTTGGATATTGTTTTTTGGGGGTCGAGGATTTTAAATTTCAAATCTTTTAAATTTGGCCAACCAGTTTAGCATTTTAATATTGTTTATAATTGTAATTTATTGTGTTTTTACTGTGTTTTATTGGCTGTTCACCACCCTGGGTCCTTCGGGAGAAGGGCGGTATACAAATGTAAATAAACTAAACTAAACTTGGTTGTTAAGCGAAGCAATCGCCTAATGAAGCTGCGACTATGCTGATTGTCGATGGTTGGTGGCATGGGGGAAGAAACTGTCCTTGTGTCTAGTTGTTTTGGTTTGCTATGTCCTATATTGGCGTCTGGGGGAAGAAGTTGAAACAGATTATGTCCAGGGTGTGAGGGGTCCCTAATTATTTTTACAGCTCTCTTTTTGGCTCATGCAGTGTATAGTTCTTCAATGGAGGGAAGGTTTGTAGTACCGTCCTGGGTCCCTATGGGGAGAAGGGCGGTCTATAAATTTGATTAAATAAATAAAATAAATAAATAAATACATTTTTATGCAGTTCTAATTATCCTTTGAAGTCTGTGTTTATCTTGTTTGCTAGCGCCAACTTGATTCACATGATACAAATGCCGTCCTTGACCCAGATGAATGATGCTTAGAGAGAACACTTGTGAAAAATATGTTCCTTTGGCTCCTTTTTCAAGAGGAACTTGAGGACGAGAATGCAAAATCCTGATTCTCCCGCCTTCCTCCTTGTGATCTGATACAGCCAGGATAACTAGGCACATTTCAGAAATAATATAATCTTTTAACAGCTTGAGAAGCTGACTCTTGATGCACTTCAATCGCGTTTGCTGTTTTTCCACATTGCAAAGTCAAGACTCACAATCTTCTGGTCTTCAAAAGACACAAGGTTTATTTATCTAGCAGGGAGAGCAGCATGGGACGAAATCAATATCATAATAATCTCTCTATTCTAAGGTGCAAACGAGGGAAAGAGGTGCATTTTAACACAGCCCCGGTTAAAATAACCTTGGAAACAGGCAGAAACATTAGATCGGCAGCTCGGCAAAAATCTCGCTTTCTCGAGGCATTTCTGAATCAGACAGAGAGGTAAATCCAGCTGTGAAGAGTACAAGGAAGATCTACACAGTCCTTATTCAGAAAAAAAAGGGATCCACTAATCAAACCGGAGTGAAACACAGAGATTTCCCAGGTTCTGTATTTTTAGCCCAGTTCAAAGAATCCTCCAACCGTTACAATTTCCTGCTTCTCCAGACCTTCAAAGCCGATTCTTCTCTCATCCATAGAGTCATTGCGTGGACTTCAACATCTGGAATTCCACCCAGTATGAATATCCTGGCAGTAATTCCTCTGAGTTAGAAACCATTGACTGAGAGCCATTTTCAGTCTTGCACAGGCCAAACCCAAGTTACAACAAGTCTGTCAAATCCTAGCATTGGGTAGATGGCAGCCAGCAGGACGAGCAACAGAGGCGAAAGAAGCTGAAATGCTAGAGCACATATGAAAATAATTATGGACCCCTCACACCCTGGACATAATCTATTTCAACTTCTTCCCTCTGGACATGGATACAGGGCATTGCAAACCAAAACGAGACACAAGGACAGTTTCTTTCCCTCAGGCCATCAATCTGCTAAACAACTAACTTCCACAACACTGTTAAATTATTTAGTAGGAATATATCATTATTACCCTTCTCATCTTCCCTATTCCCTATTCTCTTATTTGCATGACAGCCAACGTGTTGCTTACATCTTAAAATATATAACAGTTGTGTCCTTTAGTCTCCTAGTTTGACTTATAGATGGATTATTAGTCTTCTATGACTGTTCAAATATAGACTGTCCCAAACCTATGGAAAAAAAATAGTACGGCATGATGAATGTGTTTTGTGGTACATGTTTTGTCACAAATGTTTTGACATGTGACAAGATGGGATGCTTTGTAACATGATGATTGTACTTTATAACATGACATGATGAATGTACTTTATAACATGATGACATAATGAACACACTTTATAACATGATGACATGATGAATGTACTTTATGATTATGAATGTATTTTACGATTAGGATAGCGGTTTGTCAATTGCACCTAATACATACACGACATGATGAATGTACGTCATGATAATGAAGGTATTTTAGGTTTGTAATCATTGTATGTCAATTGCAGCCTTATGATTGTAATCGCAATTTGTCAGTTGTCGTTTGTATATATGTATAGAGCATGTACACTGGAGACAAATTCCTTGTGTGTCCAGACACTCTTGGCCTAATTCTAATTCTAATTCTAAGCTGATATGTACATGACATGATGAATGTACTTTATGATTATGAATGTATTTTATGATTAGGATCGCGGTTTGTCGATTGTGCCTAATACATTCGCGATGTGATGAATGGACTTTATGATAATGAAGGTATTTTAGGATTGTAGTCGTTGCTTGTCAATTGTAGCCTTATGATTGTAATCGCAATTTGTCAATTGTTGCCTGTTTGTAAGTATAGGGCATGTACCCTGGAGACAAATTCCTTGTGTGTCCAGACACTCTTGGTCAATAAATTGTGTTTCAGAAGAGTTCCCTCCCATAAGCAGAATTCCTTTTATGTCTCCCACCACACTTGGCTTCACCGAAAGACGTTTTTTTAAGTTTGTGCAAAAATCATGCTTGCTTGGTTTTTGTTTTGTTTTTTGGGTTTTGTTTTAAATCCTAAATCAACCGTGGGTGGAGATGTTCCCTCTTCTCTATCCATTTCTTTGCAATGAAATCACCCAAAGATATAAATAAAGGAACTTCTCCAAATAAATCTTGCTTCAGCTGCCGGCGTGAACGGGTTGCCTCCTAATGCACGCAGCTGCCAGCCAAAATAAATTAACCTATGATGCAAGTTGTTTCCACGAAATTAATTATTCCGATGTCAGCTAAAAGAGGCAGATGCCCTGTCACCGTTACCTCACTTGGACGCTGGTGAACTTCTCAAGTAGTCAGCACTTAAAAGACGCCTTTTGTAAATCCAGAGTTTTTCGCGCCCCGTCTTTCGCTTCGGATCCCAGCTATGAAGTCATCCCATTCCTTAATTAACTCGGTCACCTGGTTGGGAAGCCGAAGGTGCTTTCGAGCCAGATGTGGCGAGCGTAAGCGCCGCCGTTCCATCCATGATTCATGAGCGCCGTGAATCGCTCTTGTTTTGTTTCCATTCCGGAGATGCAGAAGCGATCCATAAATGTCACCATAATTTTTCTTCCCACTACTCAATTTTCAGAGACCAGGAAGTGGATGGCACTTTGCTTTCTTCCAGCTTCCAACAGGAGACAAAACAACAAAATCACATCGGGGGGGCGAGCAGTTGGGGCTTGGTGTATACTGCCGTTTTCCTCATGGACTAGATGACCCCTCCAAGTCTGTTATTCCTTACAGTGTTCATTCTCAGCTCCCTTATGGGCGACGTCTTACCTAGATGCACGTAAGAGACCCCCTGAAATAGGAAGGAGCAAGAGTAGTGAAACGATGATGTAGCCCCAAACATATTTATTCCACAATCAATATCCAAGCGGGACGAAACTTTGATGGCCTCTTAGGAGATCCGCTAACATGCCCACAGCACTTTACACTTGATTGATATCGGTTGATTAATGCAACTGTCCACGAACTGCCATTTAGGAGAAAGAGGGAGAGATAAACACACAGAGGGAGAGACACACAGACACGCAGCGCTCTGGTGCTACATTCACCTCAATGGCCGGGCACCTCTCTCACCCACAGGCTGACCTGTGGGTCGCTCCATGCGATCATCTCTCAGTCCGCAGGTCGAAGCTCCGCACGCCTCTCTCTCAACCCCAGGCCAGCCGGGAAGCTCTGTGTGCTTCTCTGTCGGCCCCAGGCCAGTCAGGCCGCTCCGCGTATTTCGCTCTCTTGGGTCCTGCAGCCCACCCAAATTTTGCCGCAGACCACCAGTGAGCCATGGCCCATAGCTTTGCGACCACTGCTTTAGCTAGTGTTCCAAGGGCTCCAATCACAATTGATATAGCAATAGTTTTCTTTTTTCTGAAAATGTTCAACACATAGGATGCTTCATCTATATCATTATACATCATACAAGCTCAGTACCAAAAAGTGTGCATGCACGCCTAAGCATTTTTGTCAAATGTTTGTGGCTGGACATCAAAAGGACGGGTATAGTTTCCTTCATTTTTTTTCTTGACTACTAAGAAAAACTAGTGGTATGGATGGAGGCTGGGGAAGAGGAGTTAAGCAATAGAAAAAGACTAGCTGACCCGGCCACGCGTTGCCGTGGCTCATTTTGTGGCTTTTTGAAGTGCCTGGGGCGGAGATGGAATCTCT
>JANHFO010002690.1:29476-43809 GCA_032468095.1 Pareas carinatus
ACTATATACATGCTTTCCCATTTTGTTACAGTATTATATTGACATTCCCATCTTTCATTTATACTATTTGTTCATTATAACTCATTTGTCTGTATGACCTAGTGTCTTTCTTCTAACCACTCTTGGACTCACTTGTCTTCATTGGCTGTTTTAGTCCTGTGTTTATCCCTTCAGACCATAATCTGTACAGTTTTTCTATTCTTTACTTGTACCTATCTCATCTTCTCTTCCTTACTCTACCTCCTTCTCACCTTCCTTCTACATTCTACTCACTCCCTCTTACACCCTATTTCCTTCCTTATCACCAGTCCACCCTTCCTTCCCTGCTCTACCTTCTTCTCTCTTTCTTATTGTTTATCTTAATTGTACTTTCTTAATTCTTCTCTTTTCCCTCCTTCTTTCTCATCCCTCCTTTTGTAGTTTATTCTATTCTCTTCATTCTATCTTAACACCTTCAATCCTCCTTTCCTCCTCCTCCTCCTCTATCTTTGCTTCTACTTCTTCTCGCTCTTTCTCTTCCTTCTTCTACTTCCGCTCTTCCCCCTTTCTCCTTTCTTTCTCCTTCATCTTGGATGTAAATCTCCTCTTCCTTTCCTTGTCTGGCACCAAGGCCCTTTCAATGCTAGGTGAATCCCTAGCTATTTTAATAATTTTAGAGATTTCAGAATTTCAATATTTGTATTATTTGAGTAGTTATTCTTTATTATAACTTTTAAAAAATAATTTGTTTTATGTTTATTTTTCCCACTACTTCAACTTTTCTTCAATATGTTTTAATGTGCCCAAAGAACTATAATTATTCAGTTCTTTTAGACAATCCAATAGGGGGTTAGTAGTAGAAAAAGTACCATATTACGTCGATTATAAGATGCATGTTTTTTCGTATTTTGGTGTCTCTGTGTTCATGGTACATCTTATATTCAACGGCGATGACTCAATGTGGCCCTTCTTGCTATCGCTAAGTCTCTGCTATGTCTTATAATCAGTGGTGTTTTGTAATCGATGTAAGACGGTAAACAAGTTTAACATTGCTGCTAATTTGAATCCAATATCTATCCAATATCTGTCTATGCAATATTCTAATTTGAATTGAACCAATATCCATCTGAAGGCAGGAGAAGAAGCAATGGATGGAAAGTAATCAAGGAGAGAACCAACCTAGAATTAAGAACAAATTTTCTGACAGAACAATTAATCTGTGGAATGACTAGTCTCCAGAAGTTGTGGGTGCTCCAACACTTGAAGTTTTTAAGAAGAGATTGGATACTGTGAGAATTCATTTCTCCATAAAGATACTGAGAATGGGATGTATGAACAAAAATGAACACGAAGATTGACCCAAAACTGAAATATTTATGGCAGTTTGAAAGCAAAGGGGGACAGTCAGTGATTTCAACGGCAAATTTGCCCTCTCAGTCTTCTGTTTTGGGCTCAAATGCCTCTTCTAACTATAATTGTGAGAAATTGGTCATTTTGGAAACCCGTGAGAACAATAGTTTGAAGTCCTGAAATTAGCTTAACACACAGTATGTGTTTAAAAAGAGAATAGATTTTTTTAAAAAAACAAAAAAACAGAAGACCTCACAACTCCTCCTTTAACTGAAGAAAAACAACACTCCTCATCTAATTCATTGTGACCTTTAAACTTCTCCCAGATGATAAGTGCCTCCCAAGGCCACCCTGGCTCAAAAGCTCAAAAAAGCAGCGAACTTTTGAAAGGTAATTTGACTAAAATATATCAAATGCAAAAAGGCAAAGGCATGTCTTGGAAGCCTGGCCCTCTGGTCTTAATCAACTGAATTATCCATAAATTGTGTTATTTGGAAAGCAATTGTGCGCATGACAAATATTATATCATGCCCTATGAATAGAATCCGATAGTTGATTTCTGTGAATATGCTTCCGTGAATTACTCGAAGGAGTGGAATGGGGAGTATTGGTTCTATATTTCCAGCTGTGCATGCCAGCCTTAGAGGTCAAAAAGAAAAATCAGTGATGAAAAAGCATTTTGATTGAGTATTTCGTACTCCCCAACGTCCCAGCTGTGCATGTGGGAAAGCTTCCGCTGGGTTTTCAGAAATATAAGAATTAAATAAAGGAAGACTCCTTGGAGTACCCAAAGGATTCTCCTGATACATGAAGCCAATATGTGTATTGCATGGTGTTGGTATGATTGAAATATTTAGTCTCTCTCAATAAACAGAGCAGAAATATTTGAGCCTTGTGTTGCCTCTGTATAACTTAATGCTCTGAGATTCCCTTCTTCTGTACCGTACAGGTGGTCTTTAGCAATAGCAAAAGCAGTTAGACTTATATATCGCTTCACAGTGCTTTATAGCCCTCTCTAATAAGCAGTTTACAGAAATCAGCGTATTGCTCCCAACAATCTGGGTCCTCATTTGACCGACCCCGGAAGGATTGAAGGCTGAGTCAATCTTGAGCTAGTGAGACTCGAACTGCTGAACTTACTGGCAGCCGACTGTTAACAGAAGTAGAATGCAGTACTGCACTCTAACCACTACAGCTCTTTTACCCTTCACTCCATTGCAGTTAAAGCAAAGGTACTTTTACCAAGAAGTAAAGTGCAGCATGGTTAGGCAAGCTCTGAAGAATCTGCGCACAAAGATACAGATCAAAAACAATTCTCGGTTCCAACACCCAGCCCAATGTTCCCCCTTGGCCAATCAGGAGAGCAGTTGATGTTATGAGAACTGGGTCGAGATAGCCCAGTTGTAACTGTTGATCCCACGCTTGGTGTCCTTGAGGTGCCGAAGACAGTGTGTCTTTGTTCCTGGTTCATGTCTGCCTTCCATTAATGTCTCAACTCCCCTACATTCCCATGGTACCAGCACTCCCCCCAAATACACATCGCCGTCTTTGGCATCTCTAACACGCTTCCTCATCCAGAATCTACCCCCCTCCATTTAATGGCAGTTTGCAGGAGAGCTTCAAAGCATGCAAAGACTGTAGCGGACAGGTTCAGGGTTCCAGAAAATGACAAGGAGAATTTCATCCCTTTATCTTCTGGTGAAAGGATATTTTCCACCTGGCCAGATCCATCTTGGAAGCCAGTTTGTACAATGTTTACCACGTGCTCTCAAAATTCCAAGTGTGTAAAAAAGTAGAAATTTCTCAAATAGCATATCTTGTATTCCAAAATTCAGTATTTAGGTGAACTTTTAATGGTTTTTATCAGGTGACCTAACATACAGCCTCTTAACCTGAGTGTCTAGGTTCCAGACAGAAAGTTTTCCCTTTTCAACCATCCCTTTTTCAAAAGGTTTGGACTCAGTCTGAGAATTACATTGTGCTGTGATCATTTCTCTGATATTCTTTTCAGATCATATTTTTTTTTAACTAAAGGTGTTGGCTGCAGTAAAGTCAGGCTAGCTCCGAGTTTCCCATGCTCAAAAGATATAGAAAGATTTGCCCGCAGCCCATCCCTTCCCCCATGACCATCCGTTTCCCCATTTCCATCCAATTGGAGCTCATCAAAGTGTTTTGATAATGCTGAGATGTTTTGGGGTATTTCACATATCTTTTCAGGGTGCCTGATCTTGGAACACTAGTACAAGCTGTATCCGGGCTGCTCTGGTCTTTATCACCTGTCACCCACCCCTCCCTATTTCCCATCATGTACACATACAGCGTTATTGCCCTTCCATCTCGCCCACCCCTCCAGCCTTTAATGGCAGGATGCCTGTGAGATGCCAAGCCGAACCTGGCAGGTGACAATAGGGGTAAGGAAGAGACCTTTCTAGCAATCCAGTAAATTTTTCTGGAGCTACTTGTTTGTGGTAAATGTTTCCAGGCTCCATTACAAAAGCAAGCACAAAACATAATATTTACATTGTTAAAGAGCAAGCTATCCAATGAGAAACATTAATAAAATATTTTTCACAATATATTTGTTATCTAAAATTTTAATGTTTTCTTTCATTTTGAGATGTTGCAACTCAAATATTTATTCATCCGCTTCCTCCACCCCCCCCCAAAAAATATCAAACAACTTTAATGAAACCAAAGCTAAGAAGCATCTTAACCTAAGTAAGACTCTGGATGATAGAACATTCTTTGTTTTATGCAGCATCTTAAATGAATATGTTGTCATCCTCCATCATTTCAATTCTAGGTTGGCAGGGAACAAAAGAGGCTCTTCTTCACTTATCCTGTTTTGGAACTAATTGAAAAGACTGTGTTGCTCCTGAAAAAGATTGAATATAAAATCAGATATTTTGTTAAATACAAAAACATTTTGCACCATATGTAAATAAGGCAAAAATTATAAGATTAAGCAATCAGTATTCATTAGCATTTTCCAATTTTTGATTGTAATACAGGAAATGCAATGTGCAGAGCTGAAAATTACAATTAAATCTTTGGGCATTATCCATTTATAGAAGTTGCCATAATAATATGTATGTCATCCGGATGTGCCATGCCTACATTGATGTAAAATAGGTTCAGTCAGTCACTCTCTCTCAGCCCAACTCACCTCACAGCGTTCTTCTTGTGGAGAAAATAGGAGGAGGAAGGGGCATTGGATTTGTTTCCTGCAATGAATTATTTGTAAATAATAGTGAAGGTGGGATTAGAAGGACAAATGATAAAGCTGAGACTCAGATATTTTGGCCACCTAATGAGAAGAGAGAACTCATTGGAAAAGGCTGTGATGCTGGGAAAGATGGGAGGCCAAAGGAGAAGGGGACGATGGCAGAGAATGAGATGGCTGGACGATCGATGCAACAGGCCATGAGTTTGGTCAGACTGCAAGAGACTGTGAGGGACAGAGAGGCCTGGCGATCTATGGTCCATGAGGTCTCAAAGAGTCGGACATGACTTAGTGACTGAACAACACCACAATTTTTCCAAAACATGTATTGCTATTTTTTATTATTGCTATGTTATCTTCCTTTATCCCCACAATACTAGAAATTATGAAATTGGCAAAAAAATCTGAAGGATATACAATACTGAATCAGTTTCTGGAACTCAGCACAATCAACACAAGATCCTTAAAAAGAAAAGGTGCATTCAGAGAAGAATGTGAATATCAGGATCTGTTTAAGAGTTCTGAGAAACTCCATGTTCCAGTACTGTATAACTTTGATTTGACAATGGTAACCAAGATGGCTTACTACTCAGTGTTTTCTCTAACCCCCTCCCCAAACTTTCTAGCAGGAATTCCCAGAATTGTAATTCTAACACATTTTGGGGGAAAATTAAGTTGGAAAAGAGAGAGATCACCATAATAGCAAAAAATTTACATTGGTCTGTTGAAATCACCTTCGCCTTCAGATTTTTCTACAAAAGGTGTTGGCCAGAAAGTTAATAATTCATATTAATTGAAGATGAGAATATGCTGCATACATATTCCTATCCAATGTATTATGCTGATGTCAAAGAATAACACTTTTAAAAATTAGGACTATCACAAATAAATGGTTTTTCATACTTCAAATGTTCTAAAACTCTGCCTTGTTTTTGGGCTAAACAGGAATTTTTGTATGCCAAGAGAAATCCTCTATTACAAAAACTGAATGATAACAGTGTTAATGTGGAGGGTGTCTTTGTGACAGAATGAAATAGGTTTTTGTGACATGATGTCTGCACTTTATAACATGATGATATGATGCAGTTACTTACAATTGCGAATTGTGTTCATGATTGGAATTGTGGTTGGTCAATTGTAGTTTATATGTACTTTATGACTATGAATGTATCTTATGCTTGTACACACGATTGATTATGCCTATATACGCAATGACTATGTCTATATATACAGATTTTCATGGGTACAGGTATGTAGGTCTGGGTGTGTTCGGGTCTTTTCCCGTTTCCGACCTATTCCTACACGGGAAAAGACCTGAACATATGAGACTAATGGAAAAGCAATCACTACACAAACGACCCAGGTGATCACAGCACAAGACCCAGGACTCCACATCAAAAGAACTCACAAGGTCACCTTCAAACAATCCATTACCCAAGCCATTAAAACACAGGAGACTAATGAAAAAGCAATCACTACACAAACGACCCAGGACATTACAACACAACAGCCCATTATACCACAGTGCAGGGTGGCTGGGTCAACCCATTTAGTTTTCTTATTTTTATGATGGATTATTGCAGATAATTGGGGGATTTTTTTGTCTTTAGTTCATTTTAGAACTCTGAAATGATACCAAAGATCAAGAAATGTAGATTTCCTTCCTCCAAGCTTTCTTGAAACTTGGCTGGAATTTGGGCACTTTCTTCCATATGAAAAAGAAAAGCAGCGCCTGCACACCTAAGCATGAAACGGGCTGTGGAGTTTGAATTTCTGTCCATCTCAGTTAAACGTGAGAGAGATATATAAAAATCTGGTTAGGACAGAATAAAATATTCCTTGTTGGCCAGGTGGGATTGAATACACAAGAAATGTCGTCTCTGGTGCAGAAGTGAACAGTGTACATACAAGCAACAAGTGATAAATCACGACCATAATCATAAAATACAAGCATCATGATCATAAGATGCAACGTTCAGTGATAGTCGCAGGATACTAAAAAAGCAATCAACATAAATCACAACGGGAGACTAATGAAAGCAATCAGCAAGCATTGTAAGATGCAAACCACCAATTTACAGTATAGTCATAAGCTCAGGGAATAGGTAGACGGAAAGATTAGGAGTTACTCTGTGGAAACGTGAAATGTCCTCCTCTGAAAATTAATTGTTCTTTCTTCATCTCTACTCCTAGTAGATAAGTCATACTCAAGTAAGACTTTTGCTTTTCTTAATGCTAGTTTTGCAGTAATGGCGGATCTTTGAGTATTGAAAATGTCCCCTTCCCCACCAGGGATTCTGTCGGTGGGAAGCACTTGTGAATACCAAAACCAACAAATGTTCAGACTTCATTTTACAAATAACCACTTCCAGGTGTCCCAGGGGTTTTAAAATGTGAAGCATTGATGCTACAGTATGTTATCACCCATTTGCCCAGAATGGTTGCCAATCTAGTGTTTATCACCCCGTGACGCCTACTTGGAACTGCTGTGCAATATTGTAATTTTATTTCACTCCTTTTTTCTTTTCGTCGCTACTTTCCTCACGGAATCATTTTTTAAAAAACACACGATACTTCCTAGGCGACCCGCTTGGTGTTGTAGAAAGCAGAGTTTGGATTAAGATCTTGTGCATCGAGGGATTTACACAAATGTGTACATTATGTACCTCAACTCATCACATTTTGTCGTGTTTTATCTTTAATTGCTATTTTAATTATTTTTTAAAAAATGAATTGTTGTCAGCTGCTTAGAATTAGCCCCGCTTTATAAAAACCCTAGGAAGACCACACCTGGAATACAGCATCCCGTTTTGGTCACCACATTGCAAAAAAGATGTTGAGACTTTGGGGAAAAGTGCAAAGACGGGCAGCTAAGATGATTAAAGACCTAGAGACAAAAACCCAGGAGGAAAGGTTGCAGGAACTTGGTATGGCCAGTCTAGAGAAAAGAAGGACTCGCGGGGACATGATAGCCGTCTTTCGGTACTTGAAGGGCTGCCACAAAGATGAGAGATTTTCCAAAGGGCAGAACAAGAAGCAACGGACGGAAACTAATCAGTGGAATGGCCTGCCTCCAAATGTTATGGGTGCTCCCTCTCTGGAGGTTTTTAAGAAGAGACTGACAGCCTTTTGTCTGGAATGGTATAGGGCAGTGGTGGCGAACGTGCCAGAAGCGGCACTCGGAGCCTTCTCTGTGGGCACGCATGCCATTGCCCCAGCACAGATTTCTTTGCTAGAAAGCCAGAGGAACTCCCCTCCCCATCTCCATGCATGCCTGAGGACATTTCTGACACACACCTGCTCCTCTGCCCAGCAGCCCGATGGGAGCGCTTCCTCCCTCCCCTGTCTGGGGTAAGGCGGACGGCTCAAAGGCAGCGCGGAGTCTGTGGTGAAGGTGAGAGAGTAGAGGAGCTAGGTTGGAGGGGAGCATAGTTCACAGCGGGCCACAGGACCTGGGGTAGGATGCCTGAAGGCCTGTATGTGTGCTGCTGTCAAGTCCTCTGCATTCACCTTTATCAGAGTCAAACAACAAGTCCACATATAGAATAAGTTGTTTTTAATGGATTCTAAGGAGCTGCAAGTAGAACAAGAAAACACTCTGGAGTGTGAAATGGCAAAACTGATGCATCTTGGGAGTTCATGCGCAGTTCAGCCGATGGCCCATTTAGGATCCTCCTCTTGGTAGCCATCTCCTAGGCGATTATCTCGCCGGCTCCTCTGTGTGTCACATGGGAAGCAACATTAGATAAGCATTCCTAAACAGGCAACTTTCCCTTTAGTTCCCCAAGAGGCCAAATCCACGCCATTTTGTGAGAAGTAAGTGGCTTTTGGATTGTAGTTTGGCCTCTCGATCTCTGAAAGGTTCGCCATCACTGGTATAGGGTCTCCTGCTTGAGTAGGGGATTGGACTGGAAGACCCCAAGTTCCCTTCCAGCTCTATTCCGAATTAAATAGGAAGTTGGAAATGGTGATCACATGACCCCTGCAACTGCCCTAAATCCATGCCTGTTGTCAAGCACCCAAATCCTGACAATGTGGTCATGGGGATGCTGCAGTGGTTGTAAGTGTGAGGAATAAGTCACTTTTTGCAGTGTTGCTGTAAACTTTGAACCGTCAGTAAATGAGTTACAAGTCAAGGATTACCTGTATTTTTTTTTAATGGATTCACATTTCAGTTGCCATCCCTTTGCTACCGACAGTCCCGGCTTCTCTGTATGAGTCTGTTGTTGCTCTCACTCTTTTATTATACTTACATTTACATTTGTACCTGGGAAAAACAAGCACGCTCCATTCCCTGACATGATGCTTCCCTTTTTGGTGTGACCGCCTAAGTGTTGCACAGTTGCGATAGGAGGCTTAGTTGTGATAGCCTCCTTTCACTTCAGCAGAACATCGCACTCAAATACTTAAAATGTTTATGAGCTGAGTCGCTGTATTAAAAAGTATTTAATGGGGCTTACAGTATACAGCAACTTGGAAATTTGATAACTAGAATAGCTATTTAAAAAACAACAACAACATTAAAATCTATGGAAGCAGAGCCTAATATTTTGGCCCAGCTGTGCATTTAAGTTTTCTTTTTTAAAAAAAGCGAAGTTAGAATTTCCCTAAGCTGCTGCTGTATAAATTGTATTAAAAAAGTAGTTGTATGGCTGCTGCTGTGGAGTTTCTGGTTGTCATTCGTTCTGACTTAATGGCATGTTACGTTTACTGCTGAATCATTGCAGCCTGAAACAAATAGGCATGATGAGGTGGCAAATTATGGCATATTCCAGCTTTTATTTCCCCATCTGTCAATTTGTACTGATAGGAGGTATCCAGCTGTCAGTCAAAGTTGAGTACAGAGGGTAATGATATTTACCGCAGATTCGGATGTAAGATTGATTTCTATCACATATTCATGTAAGCAGATTAGTTCTGAACATGCTAACAGAACAAGCACTCTGTTATTAGCGCAAGGAAATCAATGTCTTCCGTCGCTTTCTTTTCTTGCAACAAAACTAGGTCCCAAAACTCCTCCTGACAACGGTGGGAAATAGCCATATTTGAAAACCAAGTTAATTCTTGAGTTTCCCTCAATATGTTTTCATAAGGTAAACCTGAAAAGTTTAAAGCATCTTTGCTAATACTTGGCCTGGCTAGGAAAATAAACAACATTTAGGACCAGCTAAAGCAACGTTAATTATCATCCAAGTTTCACCTATTGAAAAATGTTGGGCTTCCGGATGCGGTGTTACTTGGGAAACCCTCTTCCGAAGGCTGCAACTTTTCAGGAGTTGCCCACAAATGCTTGACGCAACTTTCACAAGCGGCGTAGAGGATGCCCAACGGCTGGGTGCCAAGGAGGGTGCAAATCGCCAGGATGTTAAGATACCGTATCTGAAGGATGCACCGTGTGCGATTTTAACAGGGCCGCCTAACCGGAGTAGTCGATGTTCATCATATTCACTCGGACAGTTTTCTGCTCCCTACTGCTTATCTCCACGTGGATCCTGGCTTCCAGAATGGCCTGGGAATGAAAAAGCAGCCCTAGTTTGCAATCAGGTCTAAACCGTTGGAGCTGGCAGGGGAGGAGGACTCGATGAGCGAAAGACACCTGCAAACGCTTCACGTACCTCGAGCGCCTGTCGCGTCCTGTGGAGGGCGAAAGACGGGATGAATGTAGCAAGGCGGGTCGTTGCAAGGCAGATCCAGGACTGAGCAGGAAGCATCTCTCAGACCTCTGGCCAGTTGCCCTGGTCAGATTGGGTGGAAGGATCCGGTGGCACTGATCCTGAGCCCTGTAAGCAGTCGTTCCTTCGGGGAACGGGCTTATCTGATGCCGTGCAAGCCGGGCTGGCGGGTTTCCGTATTAAATTTCTCCCAGGGCTCCGGAGTAATGCTGTTTGGGAGCAGGCGCGATCCCTCGGTTGCCCGTCTAAGCTGGCTGGCATGAACAGCAGTTGTTCTCTGGGGGAAGTCTGGATGGCATGTAGCCAAATGACACTCCCCCCCCCCTCTGCAAAGGAAGCATGATTGCAGATCGCTCGTCTCTAATCCTAAAAGGTGGGGGCTAGGAATGTACCTTATGCTTCTATATACAAGCGATTATGCTTATATATACAACGATGATCCTTACATACATAGTGATTATGCTTATATATAGAAATGATTATGAACGTATCTTTGACTGTCATCACGGTTTGTTTATTGTACGTAGGTAGGTATAGCGCAGGTACACCGGAGACAAAATTCCTTGTGTGTCCACACAAACTTGGCAAAATTGATTCTGATTCTGATTCTTTTAATCGGCCCGTCAAATCGGCAATCCCGATAACACTGGTTGATGGGAGGAGGCACTGTTCCCATGTGCCATGTGAAACGGATGAGGGATCAATATTTAATTTAATGGGTTTTAATGCCATCTTCCCAGAAACACAAGAGTTTTGTTTTTTTTAAAGTATCTTCATTTTTAGACCATTGCTGGTGCTGATTCTTACCCGAGACCGCATTTATGGGGGATGTATACACACACACACACACACACACAAGAGCTGATGCAGTGGTTAAAAGCAGCACTGCAGGCTATTCCTGCTGACTGCCATCTGCCATTAGCCATCGCAAGTTCAGCAGTTCGATTCTCACCGGCTCAAGGTTGACTCAGCCTTCCGTCCTTCCAAGGTCGGTAAAATGAGGACCCATGTTGTTGGGGGAGGCAATATGCTGACTGTGCAAACCGCTTAGAGAGTGCTGTAATGCACTGTTAAGCGATATATCAGTCTAAATAATAAATAAATAAGGGCTGTGTAGCTCTAGGGATCTGAAGGCAGAAAAAGTGCTTAGGAACACGCTGGTGCGTTAACGTAGCCACTGCGACTTCTGAAAGCAGCTTTGTTTTCTCCTGGGACGGGACGGGATGGTTGAGGGAGCTGTGATTCTGTCTCCCGGAAGACCCCTTTGCCTTTTGCATCAGAGGCACTGCATAAGTGAGTGGCAAGGGAGTATTTATTTTATATATTATCTACGTACTCAAGGGTGGCATTCCTCTTCTGGGTTGCCCACAAAACAGCAACCCTCCAAGCTAGGCCTGTCCCACTTCACGAAGGCATCGGATTTGAAGCTTTAGTCCAGGGGTGTCCAGCCTTGACAACCTCAAGACCTGCGGACTTCAACTCCCAGAATCCCCGGCTGAGGAATCCTGGGAGTTGAAGTCCACAAGTCTTGCAGTTGCCAAGGCTGGACAACCTTCCTTTAAAGTGTCTCGGTTCCCAGTCTAACACCTCACCAATTAGACCGTACCAGTGTCATTTTTTCCCTCTTAATGTAAGGAATTTTCTATTTATCGAATGTGCATCTTGTCAAAAACTAGCCATGTGGTTTATTCCATTCATCGGTCTTAAAACATGCTTCAGCACAATGAATTGAATCCTGTTTTCTGGTCTGCAAGTAAGACTCATTCCTGGGACAACTTATCCTGCTACCGAGATGTCATAGCTAATTTAATTATAACTGGACACAAGATGCCCCGTCCTTTTTACACCTGACTTTTGGCCCCTTCCTTTTTATTAATGCAAAAGGAACTTTATTCTCCGTAGTAATAAAACGATCGCATAGTCTAAAGGTTGCTAAGGAAATCTTTGAAGTTAGCTCCTCTTCCACTTGGCTGGAGGTAGCCATGACTCACTTGCACAATCCCCCTGGCATTGCTACGTTGCCAGGATACTGGGAAGACGTTTTATGAGCAATACGGAATCACACATTAAATAATTGTTTCCATTGTTACCCTTAAAAAAAAAAAAGGGTCCAGGAAACCAGAAAGATGATGAAACCCTATTACATTTCCAGAGTGAACTTGCTGACAGAGTCCTCAACTTGTAGGTTGCGTCCCATTGGGAGGATATGACTAGCTCAGCTTTTAACTATTTGTTTCCTGGGTGGGAATAAGAAACACCCTCTTAAAAAAGAATAATAATTGCTGAGTCACCATGAAAAAAACTTTTGGTCGGTTCAGGGGTGTGTGCAAAGTACGGTTAAAATGTTAGAATGACGTTGGTTGCTGGAATTAAGAACGGTTGCTGGGACTGGGCATGTCCAGTTTAATGGAAAGAAGGACTAGGGTTGACATGATAGAGGTCTTCCAATATATCAGGGGATGCCCCCAAAGGAGAGGGGGTCAAGCTCTTCTCCAAAGCCCCTAAAGGCAGGAGAAGAAGCAACGGATGGAAGCGAATCAAGGAGAGAAACAACCCGGAATTAAGGTGAGGTTCCCTGAAAGTGAGAACAATCAACCAGTGGAGCAACTGACCTCCAGAAGTTGTGAATGCCCCAACACTGGAAGTTTTTAAGAAGAGATTGGACAATCGTTTGTCTGAAAAGCTATAGAGCAATGGCTCCCCAACCTTCTGGGCACCAAGGATCGGTTCCACGGAGAAAGGTCTTTCTGCGAACTGGAGGGAGGGGGCTGGTTTTGTGTGCCGCCTGCATCCCATGAATGGGGCTTGGCTTGTTGGCGCAGACCGGCTGCTGGTCCATGGACTGGGGGTTGGGGACCCCTGGTTATAGGGCTTCCTGCCCTGAGTAGGGGGTTGGACTAGAGGACCTCCAAGGTCCCTTCCAGCTCCGTCGTTCATTCCGTTATGATTGAAGTTCTGCCTGTTTCTAATGCTCGCCTTAAATTAATTCAAAGAAATAGAAGCCCAGAACGCCTAAGCGGTATTCTCGACTTCAGTCAAAATATCACATCTTCAAGTTCATTTATCACCCAGACCTTCCAAAGGAAGAAATTTTCTCTCGCAATTCCACATTGTCCGGGTGAATAAACCGTCAGAGTTCACCAAGTAAGAAACTAATCAAACCGTGGAGGATAATTTTTTTCGCCTCCCGGGTTTGTAAAATCTGTTTTTTTTCCTCTCTCTCTCTCTCTCTCCAAAAAATAACCAATTGCAAGCTATTGCCTCTCTTAGCAATCATCGTCCTTAACAGTTGGCATTTAAGTGTCCATCTGAGCCTTGCCTGTTAAAAGCGTTGATGTCTTGGCAGTGTCATAGCAACACCGAGCGGACTGTCTATTTACACACCTGGTGTTAATTATGCCTTTTTACATTTGCAGCATCAATAATACTGACTTCCCATTGGAACAAAGTTGTTGTTTTTACCCCCCCCCTCTGAAATCCGGGCCCAACTGTACACCTCGGCCTCCCAGAGCCTTCCCTGCAGTGACTGGAGTTCTGCCATCCACATTTTGCAAGGCTGCCAAGCTGCGAGGTGTTTTTGTTTTTATTTATTTATTTATTATTTATTTTTTAACCGTCGCCGATGCTTTTGCACAAGGGCTTGGCCCCATTGCCCCATTGCAGCGTGGGGTTTTCAGGGCAGAAGCGGCAGAGGCCACGTAGACGGGGCACCCCCCTCTTGCCCCATAGCTCCATGGACACCGCAGGCAGTCCTAAAAATCAGAGCGTGGCAATGTGTGCTGGATTGTTTGTTTGACTCCTGTAGCAAAAACCAGTGTTTATACAGCTGCGATTAGAGATAGGGATGGGGGTTTATTTTCCCCTGAAACAGCCAGGACAGTAGATACTGGTTTGTATCTTGGTGGGAACTCATTTCAAGTGTTAGGCTGTGCTTGTATGATGTTTAACCCATCATCCTTTAACAACCCCCCCCACCCCTTCCTCCTGTATACTTCTCCTCCTCCTCTCTTCTCCTCCTCCTCCTCTTTCTCTTCCTCCTCCCCCTCTTTCTCTTCCTCCTCCCTTCTCTCCTCCTCCTCTTCTTCCTCTTCTCTCCTCCTCTTCCTTTC
>JANHFO010002690.1:52394-62735 GCA_032468095.1 Pareas carinatus
CGGGAGAGGGGAAGGGGAAAAATATTTTGTTCAATGGTTGTATTTTTTCTTCTTTTTTTGCCGTGTATGTATTTATAAAACTTTTCAATTAAAAAAAAAAGTCTAAATGCTACTGTAATTGCTATTACTATTGCCATTGGGTGGATCTCTTCATTGGTCAACCTGTTCTTAGAAATACAGCAGAGAGATTTGTATTATTAGCCTCTTTTCAGATTCTTGCAGTTAAAAAGGAATGAAGCTCTATAAGCAAAAATCACATTGTTGTTGAAATTTGAATAGATTAGGACGGAAAAGTTTTTTTAACCTATCATTTAGTTGAATGTATCTTGTAGGCAGCTTAAAAATGCTGCTTTCTTCTCATCTTGTGACCAAGGTGCACCTTTCTCCAAGCTTTCTCTCCAGCAAATTGTAGAAATTAGTGTAGTCTTAAAAGGTTAATGGCTGCAAAGCAAGTAAAATCTAGGACTGTCTGAATAATTTGTGCAACCCAAAATTCACACTGGACAAATGGGAATGACCTAAAGAGCAAGCAGTGAAAGGAGTTGGTTCTTGATCGCATTTAAACAGATTTTATTTCACCTTATACCCTACAATCCCATTAGTTGGTAAGATAAGTGCTTTTTCTATCTCCAGTTCCAGTTGTCCATACGTTTTTCCTAGCGAAGCTATCCAATAGTAGTTTTCTTTAAACAACGCCAAGATATCCCACAGTTAATTCTTAAAATACATGCCTCGCCTTTGACAGAACTCGTTTCCAATCTCTGGAAGTACCTTGTTTTCCCCAAAGGACTTTTTGCAAATCCCAGTGTGGCAGGAAATAAATTATATTGATGGCAGCAATTGTGAGCCTTTCCGTGTAGAGAAACTGAGGGAAGGTTTCAAAGTTAATGCAAATGCTGCAAAGCTTGATATTTGAGTAATGTTATAGGGCAGGCAAAATGCTATTTTTTTCATCATAAAAACGATCCAGATAATCTTGGGAAGAGAGATGGCTGTTATACTTACAGGTGAACCTTAACGGGGCCAATGCAATTTGCATGCTTTGCAGGCTCTTGGCCCTGTGGGTTGGGAATTACGCACTTTTATTTTATTTATTTCTCTATCAAATTGATACGCTGCCCCTCTCCCTGAGAAGGTGACTCTGGTCAGCTTTATAGAGGAGGAAGTGCAAACACAACAGGAAAGTGCTGCAAAGATTCTTTTCTGTGCACCTTTTATACATCTCTTTAGCTGTTTAAAAACTTGTTTTGGAAATAAGTTCATCGGCAGTTTCTCATTAGATTCCCCCCCCCCATTTCTTCTCATCCCCCTATCATTCCTGTCATGTTTCGTCCGAATGAGCCGAGATTCTAAATCATATTTGATTGGAACGGAAAGACAGGGATTACAAAACACATTTTCATTTTCTCGATCGCTTACAAATTACAAATAAGATATGTCAGTCGGGCTCGCCAACCAGGACTCGTCTCTGGGCAGAAAAATATGCCCTTGTTTGGAAGGAATATCTGTACGTCTGAAAGGAAAACCCTTCGCTGAAACGGACATCTCTGATTAAGAGTGGCAACCAGTAGACCTGAATCACTGGTTGGGTTCCTGCCATCTATCAAGCCATGATTTATGATTGATTATGGTGAGTTCACACAACCAGCTAAGCCCAGATATGTTATAACATATCACGATGGGTAAACCCCGCATACTCTGCTTTCGAGCATGATGTTTCTCTTGTGGGCTGAACAGAGATCATCTTTAAATACGCACAATAGAGTGAATCTTGGTACAAGCCAGAGGCCTTCTGAGCACCTCCTTCCTCCTTTTGTCTACATGATGGTAGATCACAAGACCTACCATGTTTGTGGCTATCTCCTCCTTCATCCTCCCAGCAGTGAGGTTTGGTCAAGCTTTTTTTCATCTCCAATAATAACTGAAGGGTGAAACTGCTAGAGGAGCCCCCTCCTTACCAGCATAATGCCAACCTCAACCCCAATCCATACAATGCCTTAATTTTTCCATGTGCATTTTCAATGGGATCTATTAAAATCAAGAACAATAGTAATAGTCAAACCACTTAGTCTTGTATACCGCTTCATAATGCTTTGCAATCTTCTCTAAGTGGTTTACACAGTCAGCCTCTTTCCCCCAACAATCTGGGTCCTCATTTTACCAACCTCAGAAGGATCAAAGGCTGAGTCAACCTTGAGTCGGTCAGGATCGAGCTACTGGCACTCAGCAGAGTTAGCCTGCAATACTGTGCATTGCAACAACTGCACCACAAGGGCTAGAGATGGATGGATGGATGGATGGATGGATGGATGGATGCATGGATGGATGGATGGATGGATGGATGGATGGATGGATGGATGGATAGATAAATAATGGACGGATGGAACGATGGCATTTATATTCCACTTCACAGTCCTTCACAGCATGGGTCCCCAACCTCCAGTCCATGGACCGGCACCAGGCCACGGCATGCCAGCGACCAGGCCACGCAAACAAGCCAAGCCACATTTGCAAGATGCAGGCAGCATGCAAAACCTTGCCTCCTCCAGTCCTCATTTTACTGACCTCGGAAGGCTGGAAGGCTGAATCAACCTTGAGTCGATCAGGATCGAACCGCTGGCAGAGAGCAGTGAGTTAGCCTGCCATCCTGCACTCTAACCACTGCGCCACCAAGGCTACAAACACTAAATTTAATTTATTAAAAAGCGTGCTGCCAAGCTCTTACAGTCAGCTCTGTTTTACAACTGGCATAGGAGATTTGATAAAACCTCATTATTATCAAACCTATGTAGTCTAATGTACACTTTCTATATGAATAAGGACTTTTCTCCTGGCTTGTATCACCTAATGATTTACCACAGAAACATCCCCGTTTGCATTTCATTCTAATAGGATGTCAGCTTGATAAATCCTCGGTGTTCATTAACTCCGTGTTGTAATGAAGCATCTAATATAACGTGGGTGATTGTCATTCATAGTAACGTTTGGTTTTTCTTTCTTTTTTTAATCCAACTGTGCATGAATAGTACAATTAAACATTTGGTATATCCCTCATTTAGAAAAAAAACTGGTCTTTTAGGGACCTCTGATTGAACAAATTTCTCATTTTCCATTCAAAAGGTTTGGTTGGCAAGCGTGATCTTTTTATTTGTCCTTCATGGAAAATAAAGAAGGCCTAATGTTAATTTGCTTTCCCCCCCCCTCTAATAATGGACGCAATTACTCCCAAGTATGTAAAACGAACAAACGCGATATAATGGGGGAACAAGAGTGTTCGTGTTAAATGAATATAAAAAATAGCCTTTGCAGAACGAGTTATTTTAATTTGCTCTGCCGTAGCCGGAATGGACCCGGGCTGAATGTTTGTTTTGGGGAATTTAATTGCCATCTGACAGCATATTTCTCTCCACCAGGTTTCCTACTGCTGCTATTTATTTTTTCCCCCATTCCGTTTATATCCCACCTTTCCACTCAAAGCAGCTTAAAGCATTTTTTTAAAAAAAATCCCCAAATGTTCAAAGAACATGAAGATTAGAAAGGATGTTTTTTAAAAAAAGATTCTGCTCAGCCTTTGAAGGACAGCAGAGCAGACCTAGCTGTCCCCTTCAGCCTCGATGAGTCAGCCTCCAACGGCAGAGGGCCCCTCAAAGGTCCTCTGTACGGGCTCTTTAACAGGTTTGTAATGGGGGAAAGTCCCCTCTCCCACGACCAGATCTTGTCAGGTGAGAAAAATCAGGTCCACGTGGGAAGTTCAACTGATTTATTGCCTAAAACCTCTGCATGGGAATCTTCTCAACGGATCGTCAGTTTTTGCTATCGTGTTTCCCCCCAAATAAAGCTTATATTAATTTTTGCCTCAAAAGACACATGATGGCTTATTTTGGGGAGAAATACGGTACTAAAAATGAGTCCATTTGGCTGATGATCTAACTGGGGCTTATTTTTTGGGTAGAGTTTATATTACGAGTTTCCTGAAAAATCGTGCTAGGGCTTATTTTCCGGTTAGGTCTCATTTTGGGGGAAAACAGGGTAAGATCTGTGTGGTGGAATATAGTCTGGATTCCCAGAAGGGAGGGGCTACAATCCAGAGGGTAAAAAATCAGCAGGACTTCAAAAGTTTGGTCAGCAGGAAGGGAATTAAAGTCGTTCCTCCCTAGTGATTCTCAGAGTATGCCTATAGTTAAGGAAATAGTTGCTTTAAGAAAGCTGTATCCGAGTGGAGTGTTAGTATCTCTAAGTGAGTTTGTGGATACCTGTTGTAAAATATGAATTTCAAGTGGCTTAATGCTTGTCACGATTACATTCTTAGGAAAGTCTTCATAACGCAAAATTATATATTACATATGAATGGGTTGTCTTCATTCTCTCATAGATCTGTAGTTTGCTGATCTGGTGCCAACACAGATGGCATTTAACAGATAAGCTATGTGCTTTTTTTTAAAAAAAAATAAATGTTATACTAATAAGCTGGGAAACAGTATACTTCTCAATTCAACAGATCCTGCACAAGTGAAATTCCTTGCACCAGATGGAACCGAATCGATAAAAATCTTAAAGTAATTATATAGGACGTGCAAACAGCTGACAAGTTTAAGTGAAATGCTTAAGGTTTATGTAATGAATATTCATTTAAGCTTATAGTTTAGTGAGAACAGTCTTAACAAGTGCTTAATTGTGAAGCTCCCAGGGGCTTTTTAATCCTATCGTGATATTCCAGTTCCTTGTCTGTCTTTCTTCTCGGCTGGTAATGATAGAACGAGTCTCTTTTCAAGATTTTTCACACCGCCCCTTCCTCTTCCATTCAATCATATCTGATTCTTGGGCAAATCCCTGCGGTTTTCTTGACAAAGATTTTTCACAAGGGATTTGTCATTGCCTCCTTCCTGGGGCTGAGACAGACTGACTGGCTCAAGGCCACCCTTTCATGCCCCCAAGGCAGGACTTGAACTCATGGCCTCTGGTCTCCAGCCTGATGCCTTAACTGCTGGACGAACCTGGGTCTCTTATTGCTATTGTTAACAAGGCACTTACTGTCGGGCAAACTCTACATTTTGTAGATTTCATGCCACTAATTTGTTTAATGCTTTAGTTCACCCCTAACCAGTTTTGTCTCTCTTGTTTTATTATGTTCTGTTGGTTTTTTTTGCACTTTCCCTGACAGTCCCTCGTTGATCTTAATACTTCCAAAGACCTACTCGAAGCTTGCTATCTTTACCTCTTTTTATTTACATCTCATCTTTTCTGTGTCTTGGAATAAAAAAAAGAGAAGAAATTATAGTTAGCAAGTCCCCTGAAGAACTAAAACGTAATCATTCCAGTCACTGAATATGGCAAATTATAGTTGTGATAATATGCCATTTGCACCGAAGAGGAAAATCCGTTTAAATCAGCCCTTGTGAGCTTTAGTAATGTTTCCAAAAATTCTGAAGATTGAATCTGAAGGGGGCTTTGCTGACATTAAAACAACAACAACAACGGGCAGTTGGATGTGCCACAACGAATGCAATGCAGTGCGTTTAGTGAGGTCCTTGGTGCTGTCTGAACTTGGTTGTTCAGATATTTCATTCCCCAGCTAGGTAGCATCATCAGCGCTAGACATAAGCGGCGTTTTCTCTCTGTTTATATACGAGGGGCTTGCCCCTATATCCAACCTCACTCTCTTCCCACACTGATGATCTGGCCTAGTTAGATCCTAATAGGTCTGCAAGGAAACAACCAAGCTCAGAGAGTGCCAAGGACCTCATATTCTTCTTTTTCCTCCTCTTCCTCCTCTTCCTCCTCTTCCTCCTCCTTCTCCCCCTGCCCCTCCCCTCTGTCCTCCTCCTCACCTCACTCCCTTCTATCACTGATGGTGTTACCTAGCTAGGTGATGAAACGTCTGCAAGAAAACAAGCCTAGAGAGTGCGCCTCACAGTCTCCTTCTCCTTCTTTTCTTCCTTCTCTTTCTTCCTGCTCCTCTCCCCCCGTCCACCTCCTCACCTCACTCCCTTCTATCACTGATGGTGTTACCTAGCTAGGTCATGAAACGTCTGCAAGAAAACCACCAAGCTCAGAGAGCACCAAGGACCCCTCGGTCCTCCTCCTCCTCCTCCTCCTCCTCCTCCTCCTCCCTCCCTCCCATCATTGATGATGTTAAATAGCTGCGTCATGAAACGTCTGCAAGAAAACCAAGTTCAGAGAGCGCCAAGGACCCCTACAGCATTGCTTGGGTTGACCCCAAGGTTTTGTTGTTTTTAAAGTTTTATGTTTTAACTGGGTAGAATGTTATAATTTTAAAAAAAGCGATCTTCCCCAGTTCTGACTCCCTTCTGGCCAGATTCCCAGTCTAGTGGGATGGGACCAGTCCCCCGACTTCCGCTCCTGCGCTTCAGCACTGCAGAGGAAACCTCTGAACGAGGAGAAAGTTTTTTCCCCCGGCATGACGACGAGGCTATTCTTGGCAGGCAGGGCGCGGAGGGCACGGCCACCCGCTCCTTCCCAATCGGCGACTCAGCGGGAGTCCAAGGGATGCTCCTCAAAGACAAGATGTTTGTTTGCTCTGAGTAAAGGCACTCCCTCTGGACTCCCACTTCCAGATACTCCCTCTCGGTCAAAAGGAGGAGGAGAAAACAAATATTTTTTCCTCCCCCAACCCAGCCGCACACAAAACCAGAAGAGGTTTTTCTCGTGGAATATCTATCCCGCCTGTGTTCCTCGCCTTCCAGTTCGATTTCACGATAAACATCTGGAGTTCTGAATGTGACTTGATGCAGAGTTCCTGGGAATTCTGTCTGGCGGAAAACAAAGGTTAGGCTTTTGGCTCCGTTGCAGGCAGCAATCCCTGGAGCGTGGCCAGTGGGGTGGGGGCGTGGGGTGTGTGTGTGGAACAAGCTGTTCATCAATAGAAATTTATTCCTTTTCTTCCTTCGGGTTCTGGCAGTGTCTGCCTACTTTTAAAGCTAAGCAGGGCCAGGTCTGGCTAGCGTTTGAATGGGCCTGGCCACTGAAAATACCAGGGCTAGACTGGCAAACAGTTTCCGTACTACCGCTAGGAAAATTGGATCAAAATCAGAATTTATTTTGCCAAGCGTGTCTGGACACACAAGGCAATCTGTCTTCGATGTACATCCTCTATACCGACCTGCGTGCGATAAACAAACTGCGATTACAATCAAAGATGCATTCACAATCATTTGTGTATGCATAAGCATAAGATACATTCATAGTCGCAAAGTACACTCGTCTTGTCAAGTGCATATAAGCTGCAATCGACAAACCGCCATCTTAATCATGAACCCAATTCACAATCGTAAGTACATTCGTCACGTCATCATATTATAAAGTGCAATCATCCTGTCGCCAAACTCATTTCATCCTGTCCCAAGATGGATAAGTCCATGAAGTCAGTAGGAGCCGGGGAGGAGACTCAAAGGAAACAGATGGAAGCGTATCAAGGAGCGATCCAACCTAGAATTAAAGAGAAACATCCTGGCAGTGAGAACCGTCAACCTGGGCTTGCCTTCAGAAGTAGTGGGTGCCCCAACATGGAAGGTCTTCAGGAAGAGGCTGGACAGCTACTTGTCTGATATTGTACAAAGCAGTGACGACGAACCTTTTAGCGACCGAGTGTCCAAACTGTAACCCAAAAGCGACTTATTTATCACAAAGTGCCAACACAGCAACACGTATCCCCCATGACCATCGGCGACCCCCCCATGACCATCAGTGGCCATCGGTACCCCCCGCAGCCATCGACAACTGCCTCCCACACCCCGCTATGGGCTCCCGGCAGCCTCCCCCGGCTTCTGCGACCCGCTGTGAGCTACGCTCCCCTCCAAACTGGCTCCTCTCCTCTCTCACCTTCTCCACAGTCTCCGCTCCGAATTTGAGCCGCTTGCCTCACCGCAGACAGGGGAGAGAGGAAGCGGTCCCATTGGGCTGCTGCGCAGAGGGGCGGGTGTAGGTCAGAAATGCCCCCAGGCGCAAGTGAAGAGGGGGAGGGGAGTCCCCCATCCCTCTGGCTTTCTAGTAAAGAAGCCCGTGCCGGGGTGATGGCGCGCGTGCCCACAGGGAAGGCTCCGAGTGCCACTCCTGGCACACATGCCACAGGTTCGCCACCACTGGTACAGGTCCTCCTGCTTGACCAAGGGGTTGGTCTGGAAGACCTCCCAGGTCCCTCCTATCTCTGTTGTCCTGCAATTCTGCAAAATGTATTCTTTAAGATGAAGCTTCATTCCAGGCATGTTGAAAACGCACAGCGAGATTAGGTTGAGCCTGATCCAGTGGGCCGTGGCGTTACCTTCACATTCCGGGAAATGCAAGGGGAAGGTGAATGCGACAGCTGCCTTTCCCTTTTCTTCCTGTGTTGTTTGCCGAAGGGGGAAAACAGCCTCCTCTTTTTCTAGGTCTCAAGGCCTTTAACTTTCGCAACCAACCCTGCTTCTCAATATTCTTATATTTGAGGGTGGTTCCACTTCTTTGAGCCAGTCTCGGTAATTATTGTGTCTCTCTCTCTGTGCATGAAAGCCCTGCCCCGCTGAGAAGCTGCAGGTCCTCCTGTAAACTTAAAAAATGTTATTACTGCAGGCTTTAACCGGCGGCAATAAAAAGCTGTGTGTTTTAATTGTGCTGATTCATCAGGAACCAGGCCATTTTAGGCTCATCAGTGTTTTTTAGAGGTTAAACATAAGGAATGTTTTTTGGGGGGATTAAAAATAGACCATTGAAACTGAAAATTAAATGCGGTGTAGCTATGGCGTTTTATGCTTAAATACACAAGCGTGCCGACACAAAATTCTTAGGAACACCTTCTTTTGCTATTTCTGTCTACAGATCAAGATAACACATATTAATAATGTAGGGTGGTGTTTTTTTTAAATAAACAATCTGACGTATGTAGTTCAGAAATTGAAGCCCGATAAATATATGGCACGTCCTGCCGATTATTAATCCACTGAACAGCCAGAAGTCAGTTAATTTGGTCACAAAAATAAATCCTATGCAAAACTGTTGGGCTAATCAAGCTTTGCTCAGTCCTTGGGGCGAGGGTGTCCAATCTTGGCAACTTCTGGATTTCAACTCCCAGAATTCCCCAGCCGGCCAGGGGGATTCTGGGTAACCCCTCTGGTGTAAACCCTCCATCTTTCTTCTGAAAAACACGGTGGGGCAGGTGATTTACAGCCAGGCTTTCTAGCTAATGCATAAAATGGTCCCTGCCATTATAGCCATTTATTTAAAGTAAGCTTCTCGTGGTTGCTCTGAATATAAATCTAGCTCTAGGTACACCGTTTTGTAAGTCTATATGGATGAGCTTCTTCCATTCCCTCTTTCCGAATTAAACGTGTTTGCTTTCCATTAGAGCCATCTAACCGAGCTGTGGATCCTAGATGTTTATCTGCTTTCCGTGATGATTTAGCATATTAGTTTTTCAGAAGTGGAATATTGTGCTGTTTTGTTGTTAACATGTTCTATTGAGCGGAACCAAAGGAAAAGAAAAATCTAATTCCTCACTTCAAAAAGAACTCTGCCATCCATTGCAAATAATAATAGAAATAGATGGCGTTCTGTTCCTTTTTTTTTCTCCCCTAGCAAATCATTTCGTTGTTAATACGTCTGCAGTTTATAAGGCTGAGCTTATTGTTACCGTTTTTAAATATTCATTTCTGCACAACGCCGGATAAAACCTTCACAGCTTGAGGAGTTTCGTGCCACAGTTTTTGTCTGTTGACTCCTCGGATCTAAAGTGGGTCACAATTCAGGGTCCCATTTTGTGTTTCCTTTCTTTTGCAACATCAACATCCAAAATCCCGGAAAGCGTTCCCTTAAAAGAGAGATTAGAGATGTTGCTTTTTAGTTGGAGAAAGTGTGATAGATCTTTCTTTCTTTCTTCCCCCCTTATTCTTTTTTTTAAAAGAAAACAAAAGAACTTCGGCTATCCAAAGTGTTTGTTACGACTAAAGATAGTTCCTGAGGTGACAGACGGTGACAGACACAATAACGTTCCCGACTTTAAACTCTTTTTCTCATCTCAACTCGGTGCAGGGCTCTTTGCTTTTTGAAAAGCGACAAAACTCTGCCTCTGCCTTTGATGTGGCTTCGAGGAGGGAGCTGGATTGTGCGCCCGGGTTTCAAAGATAAATCGGTGCGCGGCAAATGTACACAAACTATTATTTCTGCTTTCCGCCAACTCGCCAGGCTTCATTGTTGTGCCATTTAGCAGGTGAAGAACCCGCTATTGTGAATCGGAATGCTTATTTCTGACTAATGCAGGGGAGAATTTCAAAGGGAGTCATTCATAAAACTTTCGTAGCAGTATCTTAACCACGCCACAACATTGGCTCTTGTTGACATTGGAAAGGAACT